>QLPI01057843.1:0-11309 GCA_003314275.1 Chroogomphus rutilus
CTTTCATTTTCGTGGGTTCGGAGAGTATCTTGAACCGACCCAATGCATCCGCGCGAGCGAGGGCACAGCATAGGGAACACAATAACCGCAATGGAGGAAATAATGCCGTCTGATCACTTGTTTGTCTTTCCTCTTGTCTGTTTCCATTTTAGCCCCCTTTCAGTAAGTTGCTCGCATCTGGGATGCTGGCTTGGAACTCCCGTTATAGATGTCTCATCTGGGTTTCCATGGGTCATCATCATGTGAATTACTGTCGCTCTTGACAATGTTAACGGATTGCGTCTGATTTCCCGTATATGGTGATAAGGGATATTTTCTTCTGGATCTGTAAGCTGTTGGTCATGATATAAGTCTTGGCATGGTGTCGGCGAAATGCAGAGGACTATGTTGCCGTCCGGAATAGGATCAATACCTATCGGGCCAAATGGTTCAACATTCAACAAAGCGATAAGTACGTGGACCTTTGTTAGGGCTAACGGTACAGCTAATACATTTCCCGACAGTTATGCTTACTAAGTCGAGTGTTGCTGGTAATCTGGCCTCTTGGAGATAGCTATCACTTGTAGTCTCTAGTTTTTCTATGTCTCCCAGGAAGAGTACTGGCAGCTATAGTTGTGTCACCGGCTGCTGTTGGTATTGCATGCTGATGGCCATGGTTATCTGCAAATTCATAGGCAAAGTTGCAAACATAGTTATGTCTTTTCGGACCGGTGCCCGCGATAATCTGGATTGTAGACAGATAGTAGTAGAGAGTATCGCCGCCACCAAATCTTACCTAATACTCAAAGTCCCAAGTCCTATTTCATGCAGCGATGTTCTCAAGGATCCCTTCTGGCACATTACTCCGTAGCTCATCTTCGAGGTTCAACGGCATCTTCTGCTCGTAGACTCCATCATCCCAAAGCGCAAGCTTTCAATTTTATGACCTACTCTCCCATCCAGACGCAACATACCACATTGTTTCCTCTATCTTTGTCACCCTTCTCTGATGTGCGTGCCCGAGCCCAATCCATTAAGAAAATATGCCGCTGTCCTGTGTGCGTGTCCAAGGCACATGTGTCTCCTAGAAGCAAAACTACTCCAACCCGAGTCAGCCAACCCAAGTTAGTTGCGTTTGATTGTCCAGATTGTGGATACCCTACACATTGTTCCGAGGAACATTGGAGAGAAGATACAGAGCATCGAAGATACTGTAGTAGACTCAAAGAGGTGAACGAGGATGACCATGATCTTAGGAGTCGCAGGCAGAAAATTGAGTATGAGCTACCAGGTATCAAGTTTTCTACAATCCGATTGTCGTTCTACTGATACCACAAATCACAGGTGCACAGGCATATGAAGAGGCCATTTCATTTGCTAATTGGGACATTTTCTGGTACACTCGAGGGTTCAATTCGGTAGATACAGAACAAATGCGTCGACACGCTAGCAAGCTTCTCACTTACCCATTAACCATTGGTTCTATTCTCCATCGATACAGCAATATTAATACTCATAACCAGCGCCTTACTTCTGAAGGCGCACGTTCGTTGGCAGGTGAGCATATAATATTATTTAAGGTTGGTGTCAGTGCTCATGGCTCGGCAACAAGCGCTACGAGCCACCGTGCATGTCCCTGTTGGTGGTCGGGACACCCGCGGTGGTTCCATTGGGAAGCCTCCGACTCGTATATTTGTACTAGGAGCACGGACCGAGTCTGCTCTACCTCCCGATGTATGGGGTCAGCTTTGCTATCTATTCCCGTCTGCCATCTTCCAAATATATTTTATTGGCCCTCAAGTCGCTCTACCAAAGGAGGCGGGTAAAGACGTTCAGTCGTCCAAGGGCCCTATATCCGAACCCGACGCACCATCCCATACCCCGGACTCCAAAGCTGCAAAAGTCTATGAGCCACCAATCCCCACCTACGTGGGTAGTTCAATGACGAAGCGACGGATGCGTGCTCTCACTGTTTCAAGTGGAATACCGTCCTATACATTACCGCACAGTCCCTTCTTATCTTTGACGGCCCTCCGGTCCAAGTACACACCGGATATTCATGACGAACTGGGCCCTTTTGACCCTTACACTGACCTTTTCGTCTTTTATTCACCGGGTTTTGGGTTCCCTTCACCCACTTCACACAACACTTTGCAGGTATCTGCGCCAGGAGAGTGGGGCGGGGTTCTTCCCATGCTTTTCTCCACCCGGTGTCCTATTTTTGTTACTGCCTTCTCTCCCGCGGATGTTGAACGCGACGTGAGAGCGTTAGATGGGGCTGAAGGGGTTGCAGGTGAATTCGACTGGATTATCACACCTGGAAAAAACGAGTTTGGAAGTGAGAAGTGGGAAGTGGCTGAATTCGACCCGAGGATCATGGTGAAGTTAAACTGGGGAGTTTGGGGAATACGGGGTAAGACCAGAGAAGTACGGGAGAAACGCTTCTCGTAGACCTCAACAAATGAGTAGTTTTGTGCTGATTACGAACATGTGACTTGTGTGACACCACGTCGGTCACACTTGAGTTCGTCGCGTTGGTTGATGTATCTCCTTCCCCCTCACCTAGCTGGTCCATCGCAGTTATCATATGGTCAAGCTTACGCATCCATACTTGCTGCTCACCGTCGATCACCCGCAACCTCCGCATCGTCAGTCATTGTTCTCGTTGCACCCGATGTCGATGCACTGTGTGCGGCACGAATGCTCGCAGATTTGTTCAAGCAAGACGATGTTATGTACCGTATAATTCCTATATCAGGCTTGGCCAACCTCGAATCTCAGAGAAATGAATTATTGAACTACCCAGAGGTACTGACCCAATGCTTGGTGTCATTACTTTTGAACTCACCCATTTTAGTTACACACGCTGATACTGCTCAATATGGGAGCTATTCTCGAGCTCCCTTCCTCAGAATGGTTTGGTGATTTTAGTGAGAACTTGACTGTCCATGTCATCGACTCGGCGCGACCCCAGAACTTGTCAAGTCTTTTTGGGGCAGAAAAGGAGGCAGACCGAGTGCTCATCTGGGATGATGGTGGGGCGTCAGACATGGAAGAAGTGAAGAAAGCTTGGGAAGCTCTTATGGTGTGTGGAGTGCTGCTCTGGCGTACTTTGCTCACAGGGACATAGTATGAACCGGAACCTGACTCAGACGCGGACTCGGATACCAACTCGCAATCTGAGGACGACGAATCCTTCGGTCAGGATAAGGAGGATGAGATGGAGGAGAGTAGTTCTTCGGGTAAACGACGATACGAGGTGCGTAGATCTTGTGCAATTGTCATACATGTGTATAACCAATCGCAACCGGGCAGTCTGCAGAGCAAGATGGTACAAGTAGTAAACGACGTCGATTAGATGCTCCCGAAGTACTTTCGCATAATATCTTGACTGATTTAAGATCTGAATTTGACATATCACGCAGCCACCGAAGCGGATGTCTCGAGAAACGCGCGACCGCCATGCCGCTCGAGTAGAAAAACATTATAATGCAGGAACATGGTACGGACAGAGCGCTTCTGGATCCATTTACATCCTTGCAACTGTTCTCGAGCGCGTAGATAATGATCTTTTATGGTGATACTGATACATCCTCGATTTCGCTTTTCTGACATTTCGGCTGTAGGCTCGCCATTCTTGGCTTGACGTTTCAGTACACAAGCTCTCGCATTTCACGAGAAAAATACGATCAGTACCACAAGGTTTTTCATGACGAGGTCGCGCGTTTAAATCCCCCATCGTCGGCCACTCTTAGCAACGGCAATACCTCATTAGCTAACCCAGATGATTCTACGGTTCGGGTAACCGAGGAGCTGCGATTCACGCTCTTTCGTCATTGGACGCTCTACGACGCGATGTACCATTCTAGTTATGTTGCCAACAAGTTGGGAATCTGGCGAGAACGAGGCCGCAAAAAGTTAACGGGCCTTTTAGCTAAGATGGGGTGAAGCACACTCTCTACATGTGTGGTTTAGCCATATCGAGCTGATTTGGGTCATTCGCCAGTTTCTCCATTCCACAAACACAACAGCCTTATTCCCACATGGACATGGACCTCAAACGTCAGCTACGTGAAAAGTTGGAAGCGATAGCGCCAGAATATGGTCTCGTCGAACTAACATATCCTTCATATATGCGGTCGTATGGATTTCGTACCCAGCCGTTGAGTGCCGCAGATATGGTGGAAGGTCTCGGTGCATTATTAGAGGTTTCAGGGGGTGTTGATATGGAAATAGAGATTGAAGGGGCCCGACATGGGGGAGAGTGGTTCGGTGGTGGCAAGCTTTGGGATGCTCGATGGCGTGAAGACGACAGGGAGAATATCCCATCCAGTGCTGCGAACAGGCCACAAACACTACCCAATACTACAGAGGATGCACGAGACCTTGAGCCGAGAAAATCTTTGGAATGGTGGGTACGCAATTTCTGGACGGCATATGATGCACTGGACGAGTAAGTCAATCAATACGTTTAGCATATCCATATTGACAATATGTAGTATCTCCCGTGTACGTGAGGCCCTATCCTTGGGAATGTCGCTTCACCGCGCCATTATTCGCCAAGGGTCCTCTATTATCGATAAACAGGATATTAAGACCATGAACCGACATCGGGTCGTGGTCCTAACGCAAGGGCCTGATCTAGCACTCTTTGCTCACCCCGGCGTCCTGTCTCGTCTAGCACTCTGGCTTGTAGAAGCACTACGTGACAAAGTAAACGCGACCATCATGGGTCGAAGTAAAAAGAAATGTCTGCCCTTTGTGGTAGCATGTTTAGACGAGAAAGCAGGCACATTCATCGTCGTTGGTGTAACCGCCGCACTCGAATTTGGTGACGTACGCAAGAAGTGAGACTCATATGTTCTTCAATAATTGAGCACTCACGATAATCTGGCAGTCAATTTGGTCTTGCATTCTTAGATGCAAAAACGCGCTGTAACGCACGGACGCGACATGGATCTTTTGACACTAGTGTCCTGGAGATTAATCAAGCAGATTTACCTTTGTTTCTTGAAACCTTGTGTCACGAATCCCTAAGCAGATGAGCTGCTCTGTATGTTTATTATATTGTGGATGTATTTGTAGACTACTGCTCGGAAGAATAATAATATTTCTGTTGTGTTTATGTCGCTGAACGTGAAGAAATCGAGGGCTTGTAATGACCAACAAAGGGACCACGGCCTTCAGATACAACATCCATCACTTTGATGAAAGAGCATCCTTTTCCATCATTCTGTGCCCCTGCGTAGCACATCCAAAAGTATCGGAATTCTTCCCCTTTGAAATCGTCTTTATCACGTCCTTTCATGTCAGCACGAAGAACACAGGGGATATCACATATACATCTTGGTATGCTTGGAGGTCGGAAGTCAGGCTGTGTCAAAGGTTATTTTCCGACTTCGCATAGTAGTAAAACTCTTACGCGGTAGAACCGAAAAGTGATGTTAATTCTGCAATTACTTTCTACCATGTCTGGGTTTAAATGGGAGGAAAAATTTGGACGAAACACATCGATCGCTTTTTGAGGGGGAATAGAATGTTTAAATCGTTCTTGTGTAGATGCATGCATTATGACAAGCTTAGAGAAAAACAACGGATCAGTGGCCATTCGTGAAGCCAACAACATGGGATACCGAATTATGAATGACAGGAATGTTGAATGTCTGTGCCTGTCGACTCCCGACTTCGGTCCTGGGAATAACTTCACGCAATCGGAAAATCCTAGTTGTTCCTGTGGAGGATGACAAGATTATCTTAGTACGGATTGGGGTATTGCACACACCCAAACTTAAAGATGCGATAGTGGGAAATGGACCCAAATACGTTAGCTGGTCAGAATGGAAACCTACACTTTCTTTTCGGCCTGTTAAAAGGTAAACGATGCATTAGGATATTTGGAATTTGACGACCGGCCTGCGTAGCAGTTACTAGCAGCAACGTTCGCCTTCCATATTTGGCCGCCAGTCCCAGTACCACCCCATTCTAAAGGATACCTTGACCTATTCTTCAAAGTCTCATTGACCATTTTCTCAACCAACTGACAAGCTTCCTCCATTTCCGGGGGAAAGACGGAGGGAGGAGACGTCACTCGTCCGTTATACCTAATGCGATGCCAGTAATACCAAGTTCATGCGACCAAAGGGAATATCGTGCATACCAATACTGAGCTGCCTCCTGCCAAGACTGATCATCTGTTACCCCGTCTAACTGTCTGCCATAGAAAGATGTCTTATGGGGACTTTCAACAATTCTGTCAAACAGCCACCACTTGTTTGTGTTCCAGTCTGAACAAGTATTGTGTGACAAAGAGACTTGTGTCATGACAAAAGCACGCGCCTTTTGAGGCATAAATCATGCGATGAAACAATCGACATGCTAGTTCTGGAGGAAGAACACCCATATGCAAGGTACACGGTGTGTATTTTTCTACCATGGAAGGGTTGGAAAGTGTAAGTGGCTTAAATCGCGGAATATTAGGTGAGTTTGGTTGTGGCGGTCGAAGAACATCTGTCAGGGGAACCAGGTCCTTTGACGATTCAGGTAGTTTTGACGGGACAGGCGTTGCAACTCGAGAATCCACATGAGTTTCCTTCTTCCTTGACGTCGCTTGAAGAGTCTTTGTATCTCTCGTCGGTGGAATGAAAGCTTCAGTCAATTTCTTTTTCTTGATTAATTGGTTGTTCTCCATGGCGGGGAATATCAACCAATCGTCCAGAACTCCAGTGGCCGCTCGCTTTTTGTTACTGGACGACGCAATGGACCTAATGGAAGTACTAATGTCCTCGAGTTGCAAGGACTTCGCTGCAATTTCAACCTTGCCATTTGCACGAATAAGAGCGTCGAGAAGAATATCTTGTCCTGGTATTGGTGGTTGCAGGAGGCTGGAAAGGAGCGCAAGCAGTGTTTCGGTGTCCTCTGCCTCTGCCATTGATGCTTATATAATGGTTGGCATCGGGAGCAGTTGAGGTGTATGCCCTCCTGTTTGAAATTATCAAAGTCCCTACAAAATTCATGGCTTCGGATTTTGAGAGGAGGCCAAACAGGCTACCGCGGTCCCCTCACTTATTCCCTCATGATAGAGACAAGGACAGGTCCTTCAGCACAGGTCTCTCAACTTCTCTCACACATGCTGATATCGCCCAGGCAATGCTGAATTCGCCTGACGAGGGTAGCACACTTGATTTCAGTCACAAGAATCTAGGAGAAATCAATCAGACTGGAGCAGAAGAGTTAGCAACTATAGGCACAAATGATCCCACTGACGAGTGTACTGTCCTAAGGTGCGACCCCGTTTTATACACTGGTCTTTACCCAATTCAATCAATTACCACAGAGTTGCACTGGGTTATAATCGTCTAGTAACACTTCCCATATCTTTCACCCTGCTTTCCCGTTTACGCTACCTAAATTTGCGTGCTAATTGTTTCACGACTTTCCCTGACGTGGTTCGTACATTTATCTTTGAGGTCATATCCTGTATCATGATTTATCAAGCAGCTCACTGTCATGCCATCCTTGGAGATCTTGGATATTAGCCGAAATAAACTCAAGCGTCTTCCATCACAGCCTGGGACCCTCCTTGGTCTTCGTGTTTGTATCTAGTGGCATCAAATTAATCATTCCGCCAAATTAATGTACATCTACCAGGTTTTCTCCATTTCCAAAAACAGACTTACACATCTTCCTTCTTATATTGCCAAATTTCCCAACTTGACTGTCCTTCAAGTCGATCATAATCCGATCGAATGGCCTCCAAGACATGTATTAGAACCTCTCAACAACGCTGAAGATGCAGAATTAATGCTATCCTGCATTGAAAATCTGAAACAATGGATCATGGGAAGTCATTCAATAAACCAAGGAAAAAGTCCAGATCCCTTAGGACGGCCTAGTGAAAGCTCGCCGTACGGCCCGAAATTTACTCAACCATTGGAAATAGACCTTCCAAGGCATGTCAAATTTTTACTTGGTCTTGCAAATCTTGAAAACCCTTCACATGTTCTTCACATCTGTAGCGATAGTTCTGATTGCCGCAGCAACGCCTCGCAATTTCATGATGGATTATCTCCTGCTTCTCAACACACTCGCTCGCTCTCTATTGAGTCAACCATTTCGAACTACTCCACCACCTCTCATGACTCAAGCAGCTCGGATACTTCCTTATACCACGACGAAGACCTCGACCCACCAAAATACCCATCACCTTTATATTTGACTAATAATTCATCAACTTTTATGGCCTCGAGCTCATCAGCCTCGCCTACTGTATCACTAATTCCCGATAGTTCTGCGTCAGAGGCATCTTATCACCCATCAAGAAGCCCTCATGCGAATACATCATCACCAAACGAAGGCTACGTGCATAATCTATATCATGGACGCAATGCTTCTTATTCTGTTGCTCGGAAACCAAGTCCTTTGAACTCCCAGCTGGTAGCAAAAAAGAGTTTACCCGATCTTCGAGGCCCTCAGAGTATCGAAAGTGATCATAGCCACATCCATCGTCCTCAATTACCCCATATACCAGGAAACAGAATACCTAGTATCGACTCTGGTCACAGCGACCAACGTCACAATCATGACCAAATCCCTTTGACTACCGAAATCCCCATTGATCTGTATTCGCAACAAAACGTTGCTAGTGACATATCTACCCCTCCGCTCATTCCCACATATAACCGCACACCACATTCACAGCCAGGTTATACTCCCATTCAGAGTATCGTTACCACCGAGGCTCTGCCATCGCCCATAATGTCATCTCCACAATGCCCTGCACCTTCAATGGACGTTGAGCGCAACTCCTACTTTCGACGTCTTTCCACATTACCGCCTTCCACCATCTCTGCGACCATACCAGAGTCGCTCCTGGCGATGATTGATTCCGCAAGAGGGATACTCTTTGCGGTGTCTCAAATATACCAGTCCCTGAGACACTATACCGTGTTTGCCATTGACGATCGACTTTCGGGTTTGCTTGGCAAGGTTCTTGATCCAGCCAGTACTTACATGACACATCTAATCAACGCACTGGACCGGTTTGATTCCATTTCTCGGCGTGGTACGCCACCCCCCTCTGTATGTCGAGGTGTTTTAGAGAGTTGCAGGGATAATGTTGCTGTATTTGGCAAGGTGGTTGGTGTTCTTCATTTACAACTGAAAGTTCTGGCTGGTTCCGATGACGCACGATACTCGAGAAGTCTTCTGCTAATGTTGTATGGTTCTATGGGGGAAATCTCTAATTCGTGGCAGACAATGGCACCACACCTTGGCGCGGTATTACCTCATTTGAGCGAGTATCGGTTACCACCTGCACTCTCTTCCTCAAAGATACACATGCAAACTACTCCACCAACTCCTCTTAGTGCGCGAAATGGTATATCTCCCATTCATGAAAATCAGCCATCAATATCATCCCCTATGACTCGAAGTCAACCTGGGACCAACATACCGAATGTATCTCGCACGACGAGGCGACACGCCGGGTCATTCAGCACACGTGATGTGGAAATTGGGAAGACTTTACCATCAACCACAGAAGAACCTTCATCGTCGTCTCTACCGTCACTTCCCGTGTCTCAAACCTTGCGTTCGGCTTTACGGAAATCAACCCTACCGTCACAAACATCGTTGCCTCATAATCAGTCTTCGTCTGTCGACTCTCCTTCAGGTTCCACACATTCTCGTCGAGGCTCATTATCACCCCCTATGCCGGGGGTGGGCCAATCTTCTTATTCGCTGTCTAACCAACATCAAGACAATGCATCGTCCCGAATCCCTCATTCTTCATTAGAGGTGCCAAGCGATTCATCAAAGATGGTAGATGAGGACTTACTGAACACAATGGAAGCTGCCACCGAGACCGCGCGATCTGTATGGAGAATGATGGACGAAGTCCTTCATACCAGCAAGGAATCTAGCACTGAGTTAGTCGAGTCTTTGCAGCGTGGCCAGGATATCACCAAAAGGCTAAAAGAGAAGATACAAGCCATGCGGGGTGGTGCCGTTGATGGCGACCGAAAGGCATTTTGGGAAGATGCTCATCTTTTTGTCAAGGTGAGCAATTTTTCCCAATTTATATGATGATGCGATAGACATGACTGCATCAGGCTGTTGTAAACGTCTTGACTATACTCAAGGCGTATTCAGTGTCGCATCCCTTTTCACCCATCTTGCGCAGCAATATCGCCAAGCTCACGCAATCTACGCAGGATTTTGCTATTCTGCTTCAAGTCTCTTCATTCTCCCCAGCACCGACCCCTGGGCCCTACTCTCCTGCTGTAGGGGGGCTATCTCCAAACCCAGTTAAACAATCTTCGGGAGGTGTTTCTCGAAGTCGCAGCGGACAGGCATCGCAAACAACTTCGGGTGTCAACTTGAAGCCAAAACCAGGAGAACTTAGAGACGTTCCCTGGTCTGCTCTACCACACCAGACTTTCAAGCTTGAAGCAGATTCATAATCTCGCACTCTTTCTTTCTCTCATTCCGGCACATAATCCTTCTTTTTATACAGGCATGAACTCAGTCTGATGTGTTGTGACGCTACCACCTACGAGATCGGACAAAATAATTTACCTGGCGGAAGCAAGTCCTGGGGAATACACAAAATGAGACTTGGGCGAATCTATTCTAGGTAGTATTGTCTCCAATAATAGTTTCCAGTGTAGTAACGCGGTGGAGTCTGTAATGTTTTAACAGGGGCTAAGATCTGGCTGGGTAGAAAAACAGTTGCTGATAATAAAATAAGAATGGAGTAGAAAACATTAGAGAGTGGTTGGGCAATTGGAGCTAAAACTTAAGTTATAGTGAAATACTCTAAACCCTCAGAATATTCTGGGTCTTGAAGTAAGCTCTGAAAGCAATATATTGCAACTACAATAATATTCTGCTAAGTACTACAGCAATCTGGAGCTCAGGGGATAGGGGAATAGCATATATATCAAGAAAATGTCCTGAGACTTGTATATGTGCTGGTGACACCTGCAAGACAGCACCAAGTCTTACACCTCTAAGTATGGTGTTATTGGTTCATACAATGAATGACAGATCTTTCAGTTTCCTGTAAGGTAGAATCCAACTCTGATATTAGTTTACCAGGGGTTGGGAGTCTTTTACCAATGCTGGAACATATTTTATGATTGATACTAGAGCTGCACACGGTTATAGAACCAGAAGGGTTAGGTGTAAAAAAGCTATTCAGGCTCAAGTATACTCAAGTTTCCAAAGTCTGAAACTGACCCATTGCACCATTCCATTTATCTCAACTCTACTAACTAAACCAGTGCCAGCAGTAGCCACCTGGAAGTTTTGTTCTATATGTTTACACAAGG
>QLPI01058124.1:0-11773 GCA_003314275.1 Chroogomphus rutilus
GCTCCATACACCTTTCGGACTTTCTGGAGCTACAGATGGAGCACCGGAGGGGAACCTTCCAGAGCGGTAGGAAACGTCCGTCGGAGTTACAGGTGAACCACCGTATATTGTACTACTACGAGAAGAAGGTCGAGGTTCTCGACCGTGTGTATAACCATTGGTTCCCCAAGTTGGTGGTGAAGGGCTCACGGCTGAGGAGGTATTGACAGTCGGAGGTTGGCGAACTTGTTTGACTTTCTCAAGTTTGAGATTTTCAATCTCGGATTTCAACCCTGATAACTGAGACTCTAATGACAATACATCCGCACGCAATTTAGTTTCAGTTTCCTTAACAAAGTTGAGTTATGTCAATTTATGTGCACCGTAGAGGGGATTTGGCTTACTTTCGCTACCCTCTCAGCTTTTTCCTTTTCCTCGAGATGCATTTTGACCAGTGATAAATCCGAATCGAGTTGGAGCTTGGTCTCTTCTGCATCGTCGAGTCTGGACCGTGTAGCGTCCATGTCAGCCTCCAACTCCTTTGTGCGCTTTTCCCATTCGGAGGCTCGCTGTTGAGCCTGAGCCATTCCCTGTCTCGCGGTTTGAGAGGCACGTTCAATGTTGGCTAGTTTGCCCTCTTGCTCTTTGAAGCGTTTCTGAAGCGATGCATGTTCACCTTCCAAAATCTTGCTCCGGTCATTGGCACGTTTGAGCTCAGCCATTTCTGCAGAATCAGCAGCACCAATGAGCCTCGTAAGTTTCTCCACCTGCTCAGACGTCCGGCGAAGCTCATCCCAGTGTGACTGCTGATGCGCAAGACTGTCGCAATCCTTCTGAACTTGAGCGAGACGCTGGGCTATGCCATCTTTGTCCTTGGTGAGCCATTCTTCTTGTAACTCGAGTTTCTGGATCTATTGTATGGAGCATATTACACCACAAAACGATGAAATCAAAAAAGTGATGAGAACTAACCTGAGACTTAAATCGGAGCTGTTCCAGCCCAAGGTCACGGTTCTGCTGTTCAAGTGTACTGATACGTTCTGTCTTTGCTTTATCAGTAATCTCCGAAGATTGAATACGAGCTAGGGCATGTGACAAGGCATCCTCTAGTTCAGTGATTCTTAAACCTGCTGCCGCTACCTCAGTCTCTTTTGCTGAACTTCTAGACCTGAGTTCTTCCAATTGAGATCGCAGAGTATCACGCTCGGCTTCCGCAGCGGTCATACGATCAACCATCAAGTCTTTCTCAACGCGAATTTGACCATGAGCACCCCTTGCTTTGGCAAGTTGCACTTGCAATTCTGCATTGGAGGCGGTAAGGCTACGGACCTCCCCTGACTGATCTGCCACTTGATTTTGTGCTAGGAACTCCATCTGCGACTGTTTTAGAGATGCAACAGCCTCTGCAAGACTGTCTGGAAGGGATGTCACCGAGCTTTGTAGAGTGTCTTGTAGGGATACCAGGTTGGAAGACTGTGACATGAGGAATTGATGACTTATCGCCAGGTTCTTCACTGTCGAATCAATGGATTCCAATTGAGGTGAAATTTGGGTCAAATCTCCAGAGGAAGTAGAGGTATCCTTCAGAGACGTCAAATGCTCGCTGGCTGCATGTATTGCTTCAACTGCAGTATTAACTGCACCGGGCAAACCAAGTAAATGCGATGCCATATCTTGGTGTAGTGTGTTTAACATGGTACCCTGTTCTTGAATAGCCTCTTGACCCATGCGGAGTCCTTCCACGGCCTTGCGTACATCGCTTACAGGAATATGCAAATCGTCGATACATTCTGAGATCCGGGAATACAGACTGTCATTGGAAGCTGACTTCTCGCGCACCGCTAAACGTGAGTCTAGACGTTCTACCACCAGATCCGCCACTGCTTCCTTGATCACATGAGGATCAGAGGAGGGGGCCATGCGAGCCACTTCAACACGCAACTGCGAGACGATAGCATCTGTGTCGACATGTGCGGGAGTCTGTGATAGCGCAGAGAGCGCAGGCATAAGTCGCTGCACGATTAAACCCGCTGTCTCTTTTTTGTCAGAAGTTAGGTCGATCAGTTGAGAAATATGAGGTTTGACCGCTTCAGCTAATTTGGCGGTAACAACATCAAAATCGATAGGCTGCTGACGAAGGGAGTCAAGACGAGGAGCAAGGATATTGAATATTTCGCTAAGTAATAGCTCGCGTTCATCGGCTGCTCTGACTCGGCCAAACTCGTCTATTTGGTCAATACGTGCGGCAAACTTGACAACCGCATTCGTAACAGCACTGATAGTTCGATTTCCGAATTCTTCCATGATGCGGTGGAAGTCGGAAGGTAGACTAGAAGCAGCACTTTCACGAGCTAAATGCGCCGATTCGACGCTCCTTAAAACCTCTTCGAGATCACGACGAAGGCCCGTTCGGATGTCCATTACTCCCTGTTCAAGGGTATTTCGAATCAGCTCGAAGTCGACTTCCCCACGAGCATCTGCCTCATCATCTGAACGACCGATGGCCAGTTCCGAAAGCTGAGTCCTAATAGCTGCGATAACTTGACCTACAAACTGATCAGCCGCTTGTCCGTGAGCCTCCGTTAGATCTTTTTTAGCCAGTTCCATTCTGTCGTCCAACATATCCTCCAGTCGTTGCTCGATCTGATCAGCATCTTCACGCCTTCTGTTGTACGACGAAAGCATTGATTCTGAGACAGGAGATACGATATCGCTGATAGGTACAGACAGCTTGTGCCTTTGTCCAACTGCCTCCATGTTTACGACAGGTTTTTCGGCGGGTTGATCTGGTGGAGGGTCGGACTGATTTCGGAGCTGTTCTGTCATACGCGCCTGCGAGACATTGAACTTGCCAGAAATGGTAGGAACGTTCACGTCATCAAGCGAAGGGCTGTTCATATGTTCATAAATCTCCCGTGAACCAAGACGCGACCTAACGGTTGCTCTAGTAGGACCTTCAAGGTCACCACTCATCAAGGTCCTTCTGAATAGTGCGGCAGGAACAGTGTTAGTCGACACGGGATGCTTGAAGTCAAGGACAGGAGGTCGCTTCCGGACTTGTGACTGTTCATTACCAATAGCAATATCTGAAGCAACGTGGTGCGTTTCCTCAGGGGTGATAGGCACCGCCGGTGCAGTGCTATGTTGAACACCACCTGCAACAGCCTGCGAGTCAACGTTAGATGGGGGAACAAGTGGGTAAGGCAAGGTAGACAGTTCTCTTGACGTGAAAGGTAGAATGTTTGTACTAGGAAATTTGAAAGGAGGTGCAGCGGCATTGAGCTCAGACTTCCGCTTAGGCATTGGTGATATGGACCTTTGGGCGAGTGGTTTAGCAGGTGACGGTGCAAGAAGACCTGCAGAATGAGGAGGCGAACTTGAGGGTGGGAATTTGAAGGAGCTCATCGTGTTGCGCCCTCCCTCACTGTCAGTGTCTTCATCACCAGCGGCACTGGAAACGCGACGTTGTCGTTTTTCTCTCCCTTGCGTTCTAGATGGTGAGGCTCCCGAAGGTGGCTGTGGAAGCGGCCGGGATGTCTCAGCAGCAGGGAACGAAAGTTTTGGAACGCCTGGAGGAGGTAAGAAGGTAAAACCCGGCTTAAACTCGGCCGCAGCTGCATTGAGAGTATGCCCTGTAGACGGGTGACGTGTATGCTCCACTTGAATAGTCCCAGGGGGTGGATTGGTGCCTACTTGTATTGCTGACGACTTTATGGCTCCAAATACAAACGGTTTAGCAAATGGATTAAGAGTGTCACGCTTCGGCAATGAGCCATTCGTGGAACTTGGTAGCTCAGAATCATTTATTCTGGCTGAAGTATGGCGAGAATGTTGCATGGTAGATGGGTGCGAGTAATTGGCAGAATCAGTGCGCGAATGCGGCAGAGGAGGGAGAGGTCGGGGCGATCGTGGTGGCTCATCCACCACAGGCTGAAAGTATGCTAAGTCCTGTTGATGCTGCCTTGGATGCAACCAGTCACTTGGCCCTACTTCACCTTCTTCACTTGGATTAGATATAATATCATCATCAGCATTGGAAGCATGTGGAGTGAGTTTGAGTCCTCCTTCTGGGGGACGAGGAAATTCTGGTAACCGCCGAGGTGTTTCATGATCTTGGTGTGTACGTTGACGAGCACGACTGTCGCGTTGTGTCTTTCTAGCCTGCATGACCCTCTCCTCGTCAGATGGGTTGGAGAATTCTTCAAAGCTCTGCAGATCCAGACATCGTCAGATAGGCAACGTGAAGACAACATTAAGACGCATACTCCATTGTCCTCGGACCCTGTCCATTCCTCAACAGGATCGGGGTCAACTTGAGCATCCCTTCCACCGCCCGTGGCTATGTCACTTGTAATGTTCCATTGCACAGCATTCTCTAATTCCGGTGGGGCATTTTCCTCAATGGTATCTTCAACCTCTAGTCGCCCACTTCTCCCTCCCATCGATTTCAAAGAGAGAGCAACAGATGCTCTAGACACATGTCTTGAGTGGGCACCTGTTGTCGTGGCATCATCTTCTATTTCATTAATTTCACCCTCTTTGCCTTCATCCAATGAAAGCATTTCCTCAACGCCATTTGGGTTTCCAAACGCTTCTAATTCGTCTTCGTCTTCTTCTGGTATATCCAGACCAAATCCTCTATTAAAATCTGGGACAGTACTCGCCACCCGGCTTGAGCTGGAGCTGACTGTTGTTGTCTCAGACTGCATGTTCAAAGATAAAGGCACGACACCTTGTGGCGCGTGCAATTGCGGTGGAGGATCGTGTTCGATGGTGCTGTGGAAAGAAGAAATGTCCGGAACACCCTGACCAATGACTTGATCTGACCCCAAGGTTGCAGTTGGGCCAAATGGATTGAATGCACCTATGGGGTTGAAAACTTGTGCAGGAGAGCTCAAGTTCGCCAATGAAACACTGTGTCCGTGTCTAGATACGGTGTTCTGCTGAAAACGTGGCGGAAGTGGGTTTGACGATATTGGAATTGAGGCAGACGGCTGCGGTGAGACGGAAAGGGAACCGTTTTGGGATTGTTGAAGCTTGTTTAATTTGAAGAGGAGGAGAGCAGGGTCGGCAGGAGAGGAAATCTGAGGAAATTTGTTTCGGGAAATAAAAAAAATTAGGTAATGAAATGAGGCAGACACGAGGAAGATGAAACATACAGAAGCTGCACGTCCGTGCAAGTGTGATTGCCCTGAAGGAGCAGAATTGCCCCCTCGTTCCACACCAAGGCGCTGAAGTTTCATTTCGATAAGACTCTGTTTATACTCATCCCATGCAACCTACGAATGATCATGCCGCAAAGTTCAAGGAGGACACATTAGAAACAAGTAAAATTCAGGACAAGATGTACAGTGATTACCTTTCCGGGAAGGAAAACGTCAATGGTGGCTGGAAGCGCGTTAGACTGCTCCATAGGGTGCATGTCGATGCTAGTTGCCTCCGGAAAGACAACGTGGTCCATCTTGGGTGCTTGTATATGTGGTAGTGGTATCCTTGACCATAACGAATAGACCACGTCAGTAGCTTCTGTCCCGTCCGACAGTGTTTGAAGCCTTTCTATTGGCAGTTTAACAGCTATCTTTTTCAGTTTTGAAGCTGAACCATTCGCTGTATTTGTAGGCGCAGTAACTGGCATTGGACTATGTTTCCCCTGGGGGCCTCCGAGGGGAGCTTTCGGTGGGCCACCCATGCTTATGCTCGAAGTCCGCCTGCTTCCGCGCTGGAATGCTTGTGGACCGAACATCGGGTGTGGTGGCATCCCAGAAGGGGTTAAAGGCATTCCTGAAGAAGGGGCAATACCAGCAGCCGCAAGAGCGGCAGCTGGACCAGGGAACATAAGGGAAGGATGCGCTCTATGCATCCCATGGCGCGGTTGAGTATGGGGAGGTATCTGAGCGCCAAAGTTGGTATTGAGCGGTGTGGGCAAATGGAAACTTTGTTGAAGCACAGTTGGCAGTGCAGGCGTAAATAGAGCTGAGGGCACGGGTGAACCCTGGTGAGGGATATGAAGTCGTGTAAGTTGAGGGTGAGTCGTCATATCGTAAGGTGTAGTACAGAATTATAAGTTTTCAAGGCCACCTTGAACAGACGAGAGGAAGTTGGATGTGATGGGGTTATGTGAGCTAGGTATCGTGAGCTCTCGGAACTTGTATGGATTCAGACTTAATTCCTTGTGGAGTGAAAGAAAAGGAAGAAATACGAACCTCTAGATCCGAGAACACTTTAGAGTTATAAATCAATGGCGAATGTCGAGCTAGGTGATGGATTAGCTCGTCGTCGACAAACACTTATAACATCAAATGCTTTTGATCCCGCGGTCAAGTGATTTAGGCGCTGTGTAGGCGTTTACAAAACCTTGTTCTGTACATACAAGCTGCTTACATATGTTCAAACAAGTCTAATCAGAAATAACGAATGATTCGTCCTTGTCTTCAGCTTCCTCTCCTATATCCGACTCAACTTCAATGTACTTCTTCGGCCCCCCTTGGACCCGAGCCGTACGTTTCGGAGGTGCTTCACGAGGTGGAGGTATAGGAATGGAATCAAAAGAGTCTTCCAAATCGCTCCCCTCAAGTCTCTTTGATGTCTTGTTATTCGAGACACTCCTTGGTTTTTTGCTAGCACCGGCTTTGTCGGAAAAGTCTGCGACAGCAGGTTGAACTGCGGCCTTAGCCTTCTTTGGCAACGGTTGGATGTCTCCGTCATTTTCAGAATCCAAGCCGTCGCTGAAAAAAACTATGAGGTTAAGCTATTTTATAGTATTAGTTCTGTACAAACCTTTTCCGTTTGGTCGCTGGCTTGCTTTTGCCCTTGTCTCTCTTTAACGATTCATCTAGCATTTCGATATCTGATTCCGTTTTAATCGCTGTTGGCTTGCGTGCGGCCGGCCTCTTCATTTTCGTGACAGGAATGTCATTCCCATCTCCGTTGCTCTTCTCAACTTTGGCATCGATAGTAGTTACCAGTTTCGCGCTGGGTGCAGCAGCCTTTTTACTCTGCTTCGCAGCCTTGCTTGGCTTGAATTCATCGGCCGAGTCGTTATCGTTGGCAAGTGATTTTCGCGTTCTAAGTGTAGCCTGCTTTCGCTTGTTTGGTGGGCGTTTCTGGTCCCCTTCGTGGCTAATTATCCACTCCACACAATCACGCTGAAAGAAGATGAGTATATGCCCCATGACAAAGAATGGCCGAAGAGCAAATACCTCCCACTGGACCAAAAATACGTCAAGGTCCTCGGTCCAGATGTCTATCACAGACCGCTTGAGATAAGCAACGAGTTCTTTCTCTTTCTCGTCGCGCTGTTGCGACAATTTCGCAATCTGAAAACAAAGGGTGAATAACTCATCAATAGATAAATAGATAGATGTATATAGTCACCTTCTCCTGGGTCAGACTATATATGGCCATCCCGAGCAGGTAATCGAAATCAGTAGAACTATCTATTTGGCTGTCGTCCGCCCCGGTCTGTTCATCCTCTTCATCTTCATCAACTTCCTCGATGTCCTTAACAGCTTTCGTTTTCATCACCTTCGGAATGGGCTTGAATTCTCTCTTCCGCAACTCGACGATGATGTCTGCCTTTTTACGGTTGGACACCACTAATTCTCTTGTAATGATCATTTGTACGAAACGAGCTTGATTTGCGAGTTTTTCCACCTGAGATTGCAACTCATTGGCAAAGAAATCCTGAAGATAATCACGTCAGTGCGTGCATGTAACAACTGATTGGCGAAGTAGACTGGCCTTTCGCTTTTGATAGTAGGCAAGGCGAACAGCATAGAACTCCTCAATGATCTCTTCAGGGCTGTTATATTTCTTGATCCTGCCCTCGGCATCGAAACACATCATGTTGCTTGTGTTGACCCTGCTCGATAGTTTGAAGTATTCAACTACACCTTGTTCCATAACCTTCTCGACCTCCTTCTCGCCCATTGTTAGTGTGAATGACACAGAGACTATCGTGGAGTGTTCTTTATAATCCTGCAAAGCCAGTGCCACTATTTAGTAAAGTCTCATCAACCTGATCAGATAACAAACCTTAACGACACCTTCACCCTTCTCTCCGCACAATACCTCAAGATCAGCTTTGAAATCCTTTGTCCATTTGTGGATGGGAAGTTCAGTGATCCCAATGGTCGTATCATTGATCTTGTCGCCTCGGCCGTAAGTTTCATACCTGTGTTCGTCAACTTTCTTGACTTCACCCTGGGAGCAAGGATGATGAAATCACTGTTTCAATGGTTGTGAATTCAACGCACAGTGAATCCACGCCACCATGGCAACATTGGGACTTGCTCTTCGCCAGCCATCAAGCGCTTGAGATTAGCGACGATATCCACCGGGTTATAGCAAGGAATATTAGTACTCCAACCTGAACCAATATTTTTAGTCCGTTAATTAAACTAACATTAAACGCGAGGCTTGCCCGTGCCAATGCCCTCCGCGCCATTGATAAGGACCATAGGAATGGTAGGAATGTACCATTCAGGTTCGATAGATTGACCATCTTCTATTAGATAGTTCAAGATTGGGTCATCAGCTGGATGAAAGATAGTGCGGGCGAGGGGTGATTGAAGAGTGTTAATGTAACGAGCCGAAGCATGATCTTTACCGCCCTAGCCACATGGTGAGCATATAGTTTGTAATTACTTTGCTCAACTATGAGAAGTACCTGGTCGCGTGTACCGTACTGCCCATTAGGCGCTAACAAGTTGATGTTGTTACTGCCCACATAATCCTGGGCCAAGCAAACTATGGTCGCGGTCAAACTAGCATCACCATGGTGGTATTGCGATTGTTCAGAGACATAACCAACGAGTTGTTGCACCTGTGCAGATAAGTGAGTTCTCGCACGTTCTCAAGGAGAATAGCAAATTACTTTGATTTCTTTCTTGAGCTTCTTTTTGAAGCAACCAAACATGACCTTCCGCTGACCAGGCTTTAACCCGTCAAGAACACATGGAATAGAGCGAATATTATCCGCCATAGAGAACAGAATGAGCTCTTTGTTAATGAATTCAGATATCGCTATTTCGTCAACGTCGTGGTTCAGGTATGTCCCAGGCTATTGACAAAGGGTAAGTCTAGCTAAAATTTGACAACGAAAACACACCTTGAATTGTCGCAACCACTCTTTACGCTCGTCAGTCTTTTTCTTGTTGAAAGCAAGGTCAATCAATGCCTGGTCCCCCGTTTGAATAGGTGTAAACGGTATCATGTGTTTCTCCATTTTCCTAAAATAGCGACGTGCATCCGTATCTGTACTTGTCCCCAAACCCTGGTATCTATGTGAGACCCAGTGCTCGATGCCAAACTAAATATCCCATGCCTTGTAATACTTGTGATCCCAACGGTGTGAATTCGGTGTTGTTTCTATCCAATTCTCATACTCAGGAAGGGTAAAGAATTCAAGGGCTTGATTTCCCTTAGTCACCTAGTGTCATATTATATCAATGCCATGTCAATAACAGTAGTCTCAAACATGTTATAACGCACCCGAACAATAGGTGTGATAAATTCCACGAGAAAGTTGGGGATACGCAACAATGACGGATAGAAGTGGTCGAGAAAGTTTATTATTAGCCCTTTGATATGTGAACCGTCATAATCCTAAAGACATGTTAATACGAGGTGGACAATCTCTCTACTAGACGAACCTGATCTGCCATGATCATCAAGCTGCCATACCGCAACTCCGAGACTGATGTATATACCTTGTTATGCTGCAAACCCATAATCTTTTTAATATTTTGAATTTCCTCATTCTTCATGATTTGTGCATGATTCGCCTCGCGAACGTTGAGCAGTTTCCCGCGTAGAGGAAATACACCAAAATTATCACGTCCAACCACCGTAAGTCCCGAGATAGCTAAGGACCTAGCCGAGTCTCCTTCAGTAAGGATAAGGGTGCACTTGGAAGCTAATCTGCCGCCGGCGTTATTTGCATCAGATAGTTTTGATATTCCGGAAAGACTGGGGACTACAGTAAGTAAAAGTGTGTGCGGAGGACACAGTCAATTACCGGCTACGCTTGGACCCGTCTGTTTTCTTAATTTGTTGGTCTGCCTTGAATTTGGCCCAATCAAGCACATGTTCGACAATGGACGATTTTGCAACTACATATTTGCGTCAACCAGGGTGACAGGACTGTGCCCTATCACTAACCTTTCTTCAAAAAGTCTTCAGAGAGCACAGGTTTGGAGCCAAACTTGCTTGCTGGTAAAGTCAGCGTCTCCTTGGTCTGACTGTCGAAGGTAGGATTTTCGATCAATGCATTGACAAAAACCAACATGTGATTCTTGATCTGTGATTGTTTGACAGTCGCGCCTTTGTTTTTCTTAGTAATGCTCGCAATTAGACTTTTCGCAATTTGGTCCTGAACGAGTAAGACATGCGTCCCGCCTTTAATCGTCGAGATGGAATTAGCAAAAGAAATCTGTTGGGGGGTGCCGTTCGACACAGCGAATGCCACCTCCCAACGAGGATTGACTTGCTCGTATACGAGCGATGGCTTGACCTGTGCTGCACCACCGAAAGCCACTGCTGCCTCTGCGGCAATAGATGTCAGATAAAGGTCGACGTATTGCTTGAAGTTCTTGATCTTGAGCCTTTCGTCGTTCAAAAAGACTTTGATGTCTTTGACGGTACCAGCCATATCGTAGACCCGCTTCTTCAATAGGGCCACAGTGTCATCGTCAATAGACTTCATTCCAAAGCGTTCAAGATCTGGGCGAAATGTAATGCGAGTGTATTCCTGGCTGCCACTGGCCTTTGTAATCTTCATCTTGCCGACTTTGGTCATGTTATCTGTCCATGTTTGCTTGTACTTTTGAGAGGTATTCTTGTCGGCAGTCTCTACGGTGAACTCATGAGAGTAGATATTGGCCAATTTTGCACCGTAACCGTTACGACCACCAGTCAGTTTCTTCTCGTCATCGTCATAGTTGGAAGATGTAAGGAGATGCCCAAAAATTAGTTCCGGGATATAGATCTTTTCTGTCGCATGCATCTCGATTGGAATACCCTTGCCATCATTGTAAACAGATATTGTGCCTTGAGCAACATCAATAGTAACTTTGAGAGTGGTCATATTTGGATCATTAATCTTGAGGAAGTGTCATTGACAAAAAAAAGAATGTGAACCATACGACGACTTGCCTTATTATCGGCGGCATTAACTAGAATTTCATCGACAATTTTGAAAAAACCGGGAACGTACGTGATCTCCCTGGATGTCTGATGAGCTCCATGATGCGTCTCAAGCCGTGTGCGCTCACCTGTTGGTCATTCGGTTGTTCTCCGAGTCATACACCCACATGTGCTGCGTGTGCGCTTCAACGCTTCCTATGTAAGAGTCAGGTCGTTTCAGGATATGTTGCAGTTGTGTCAACTAAGGGAAGGACGAATGTGTGAATGGATGGCCGAATGAGACTTGGAGTAGAACGACCTTCTGATACATCTCTGTTGCCGTTTTGTCCTTTCCTTTAGCTTGTAAGGGTATCTTCTTAGATGATGAAGAAGGTTCATTATCAGAATCTGATTTGGGGTCTACGCTCATAACGTCCTTGGGTCCGTTCTCGTCGATGTCTTTGAGAACCTTGGGGGGCTTCTTTTTTGTGCCCGACACAACGCGCGGCTTAGGAGCTGTTTTCTTGGAAGGTTCAAGTGGTTTTGAAGGGACCTTCGCCTGAACGCGCCTCAATCAAGATAAAAAATCGCGAAAACAAACGGCAACCAACCTTCTTCTTGGTGGCAGGGACGTAGCCATCAGACTCAGAATCATCACCTCCTGATATGT
>QLPI01058143.1:0-28643 GCA_003314275.1 Chroogomphus rutilus
ATCGGTGAAGATAGCCGCAAGAGGATCAACCTGGTCGATCAATAACGTGGTGCGATCACTGAAGAAGTGTCAGAGGCGATACAAACACACCCGTCAGGGCGAAAAAGCTATACTTCGTTCGAGGGTGAGGATCTTCGGAGTCGATCTAGATATTCTGCAACAACACATCTTCACCCGCACCTTGAACAGAATTCAATCGGCCCATTCCACAACACGGATCCGCCAAGCCAGCACCGCACCTGCGGTATGTATGCTGAGGTAGGAGGATAAGACAGGGTTAGATGATCCCCCTACCTACAACGTGGGCTCCAGCATTGGAATCCGCAGGTTTAAGCGATGCGTGATGCTTCGCACGTCATGGCAGCATTGTCTCCTTATCCTGGACATTGTTTGGTTTCATTCTTGTTTATATAGCCTCTTGGAGCACCTGCTGAATCAATTCAATATTAATGTCGTAAGGTGAGATAGTCTTAGAATTTTTATCCTATGCGTCGAGTAAAAGGATGGTTAATGGTCATAATAAATCTCACAGACCATTCGCCCTCCTCATGAACTCGACGTCCGTTCCAACACTGTACTCGATGTTTTGCTGGGAAGCAGCCTCCTCCTCAGCCTCATCACACATCATTTATGGTTGAAACACGAGTAGCGATCGGTTTGGGCAATATCAGACATATTTCCGATGAGAAACAAGCCGGATATAACCAGCCCTGAATCCTAAATCGGTCAAGCTTGTTGGATCGTGGGTAGTTTGGCTGATTAGTCTGAACACTGGATGTCACGTGGAGATGGACCATGACTTGCACCAACGTTTCGAGAAAAGTGAGCTCAACAGCGTTGGCCGCCACAAAGAACGAGAGAGTTACGATAAGGTAGACCACTTCATCAAGTAGTCTGATAGACTCAGAACTGAACCTCGACTGCTCCTAGGCAACCATATCCGCGATAATTCGCGAGGCCAAACTCGTGCATGTCGCCTTCGTGGACACAGATGGGATGCCCCAATGTGTGCCTATGATAGGAGCACTAGAAGATAACCAAGACGGAGATCTCATACTTTACCTACATGGTCGGTTTCATTGTTCACACGGTGCTAGACACCTGGACTAAATTCTACTTGATGCCCCCAGGGCACCCATCGTCTCGAATATACAAACGCCTCTCAGAGCCTAACGTTCGTCTGGTGGCTACGGGAACGATTGTGGATGGCTATGTTCTCGCTCTCTCAAGTTTCGGTTCAAGTATGAATTATCGCTCGGCAGTCTTGCACGGATATACCGTCCCGTTGGGCTCGATCCAAGGGGAAGATCCAATTGAGGAGAAGACCAAAGCATTTGCACGCATCACAGAGCGCACAATCCCCGGAAGGTGGGACCATGCACGCAAACCTACACCAACCGAATTCAAAGGTACTGCGGTTATCCGCGTTGTGATTGATAGTGCGAGGTAAAGCCCTCGCAATAACACAAGTTCCAGCTCATGATTGGTTTATAGTGCTAAGATTCGGACGGGCCCTCCGATTGACAATAAAATGGCAAGTACCGTACAGCTCTCATGGCGTGCAGCGCTCTGGAGCTAAAGATCATGACTATCGCAGGATCTCGAGGATATGGACCTCACTGCTGCAGTATGGACCGGAGTCGTACCTGTCCAAAGTGTCACCGGTACCCCTGAGCCAACAGAATACGCCAGTAAAGGACCACCACCCGAACATGTGCTTCAATTATAGGCTCTAGATATATAGTTACCAAGGAAAGGAGGATGGATAAACATGTATCACAATGTCCATTATATTAAAAGATCTTCTTCCATAAAATCGCTACAAGCATAGTTAAGCAGACGGCAATAGCCCCATCAAGAACTAGGGGCGGGCGGGGTGGACGAGAATGTACGATTCGTGGCCCAGGCTGTCTATGCACAGATTGGTGGGGTGACGGGTGTGTAGCAGGCAGAAGCATTGCTTGCGGTTCTGTTGTTGTGATACTTTGTAGAACCGAAGGAGGAGAAGATGTACAGGTTGCCTCAGTAGGACCTGGTGGGATATCGCTAGGGGTAATGGAAGTCACATTGGAAGAGTCCTTCTTGATACCCTCCCCGTCGAACGTGTCTTGAGCGTGAACGGAAGAACTAGGTGTCGGTACAGATGTTTCCGCATCGGGTAACAGCTCAGCGTTAGTCTTCTCGCAACGCGGACATCTCCAATCGCGCGATCTAGAGCGCACAAATGTCCCCCAGCTCTAAACACAGCTCATTGTAGAACAGAAAATACGCACAATTTGGCTAATCTCTTTCGTTCCTGAACGGGGTACTCTACTGCACCAACACCAACAGCGGCTTCCCCCTTCAAAGGAAAGAAGCCTTGTAAAGCGATGATAGCCGTGCGTACTCCCCACGCTGGCTGCCATAATTCTATACATATCCAAATTCAAGCGGCCGTTATTTGCATGAGCTAAAATCGCACCTTCATGATCTGAATGGAAGTTAGCAACGGCATAACCAGGATGATAAAATGCACTCACAATTTGTGAAACTAATACAGATCTGGCATGGGAAGTTGACAATAGGTAAAACTGCCAGATAAGGAAAAATATTGACTTACCTTTGTATTGAGTTCGAATCGACCGTTCGGCGTCAATAACATTATTGAAGGTGGCCGGAAAGGATATTCGGATGGTAATTGTATCCGAAAGTGGTATATTCCTCCTTCGAATTCAGTCCCAACAGAGCCTCGCATGGTGCAGTGCCATTCCTATGAGTAACTTAGAGAGTATGAGATGCATTTCAGAGGTAATACATACAAAAATATCATCCTCGAGAGGGGCCGCATGATAATCATTGCTTGGGTCTGTCGCAAGCTCTCTAGCTTCTTGTAAGATGCGCTTCACACCTACCCGAGCATGTAAGGAAAGACTACATACATAGTTTATCGAGCTTACCTGCATTGTTCTTGTTATGGGACGAACGAGATGCCATAGTATCTGTTTAGAACACGTATACTCTGCTGACGGAGATTGAATTGCGTTCAGTAACCTTTGTGGTCACCCCTTCCGGATGAGCATCAAGAAATTGAAGGTCAGGCCGCGAAAAGGTGTGCTAGCAGTAATTATTGTGCACGGGATATCATGGAGCTTTTACACGTTTTTTTTTTTCATTAGTCCCGCCGCCAAACCCTTGTTCAGTGGAGTTGGCCGCAATGCTCGGTTGCTGGGCGAGCACAGGTGATTTCACAAGTGCATCGGGTTGTGCACAGGCGGCAAAAGTATTGCATCAGTGTATGCGGACTCAGGTGAGTTAAATTGCAACATTCGCGAAGGATATACAGTTCATATTCTGTGGGCAGCCAATGCGAAGTAGAGCACACCAACCTACCATAAATTATCACTTAGCACGGCTCCGTACCCTCAGCAAATCCTGATTGTTGATTCACTGCTACGCGCACGTCGACTCATTTAATGTATAGACACTAACACCGAAGTTACACAACAACATGTTTACAAGTTAACCCAATCACATTGAATACACCATAATACAGCCTTAAAGTACTAGTAGAATCGTTGATATCTGGACAACAAAGTCGGATATATATTCAAATCATTCTGCTCCTCTATCTGCAGCTCCTGCAGCTATCTTGGCACCAATTTCAGTAACTATATTCCAGACCTCCTTCATATCTTTAGGTACCTCTGCGGCCGCCAACATATTTGCTATTTCTACACAGCGTCCATGCCGTGCTGAAGCTGCATCCCGTTCTTCCACCATGCCGAGAGTGTTGTAGACTGATGCCAAGAAGTATAGGACATCCTGTTGGCAATTGAACATTTCTAGTGAAGCATAGTCCCTTTCTGCAGTCTCCAAGAACGGAATAGCTTCACGCATTGTGCCAGCTATTAGAGACATGCATTCAGTACATGTACTTCTAAGATCATGCACAAACATCACCTTGGCCATTGCTAGATGCAACAATACATCGCGAAAGTATGTAGCAGGCAAATGCCCGCACCTCGATATCATCACCAGGCATGATCTTCGAATAAATGAGGTTTATCTCATATCGATGGAAATAGGAGCAAACCTGGGGCATTACTTCTTCCATGATCCTTCGGCCGTACTTCCTCATTTCAAGATCAATCGCAATATCTGCAAGTAAAATAATCCCAATACGATACATTGGCCAATGGCCGCGGAATTCCGAAGCAAACAACCCCCGGAGAAGAGGAGGAATTGCTCCTAAGGTGTTTTTGGCTTTCTAATTGTTGTTTGTGGAGGAAAATTATGTTTATGGCAAGAATACACCCACGTAGTGATGTTTGGCATGCAAGATAGCATCTCTATCTGACTGCGGTGAAAGAATTTCCCTCCTCATTGGGGGTAGCGTTTTGACAAAGATGTCATACATATCAACGCGCATGTTGGGCATTTCGTCTCTAAGAAAATGGTGGAAGTGGTTCACCTGCCCTCTGCGATGATTGACTCAGGATTCATACAGAGAAACAATAAGCAAACATGCCTGCGCATAGCTTGAGTAAATAACACACGCCATACAACGCAGGCCCAATCGTTGTATTGTCGTAGGTTAAGTCCGCCCCAGCAGTCCGGGTCAAGAAGCGTCACAAGTGCTTCATCTCTATGGCCTTGTCTTGAATACTAAGCAATTGACTCGCCACGGTCACCAATTTTGATGCAATGAAGGGGAGGGACTTACCCGTTCGGCTCTGGAACGGTATGCATCCCAGCGAGCTTCGCTTGCGCTTACAGGTTCTGTGAATGAAAGTATGATGTTCTCTTCAAGTTCCGAAAGCGAGATGGGGCCTATTTCGACAGCAGAGTCCACGGATAGTAAACAGAATATATATGAGAGGAAAAAGTTGAGAACTATACCTGCAATTTTCCAGACAAAAGACTGGACTGCATGAATAGCCCATTGCTCATGTTCTGGTGGAGGCCCACCCTTCGGGCCAGAAGATGCGTCAAAACACCCGAGAGCATGCAAAATTCTCGAGAACGATGCCATAATTGGCGTTTTCTAGGTGTGGGAATTGAATTAAATAAGTGGCATTGAGAAGATAATACAAACAGTTTGAGCAACTAGCTTGATGACGTCGGAAACAACGTCGGAGGCTGACGTGTCCGGCCGAATTTCCGTTAGCGGCAATGTGTTAGATCCTTCATGAGGAGTAAAGCGGCGCAAAAGGCTGAAAAGACAAGAACGAGTCGCAAGCATTGAATGGCATCATAATGATAAGATTAACCTCATGCAATGCTGCAGTGTAACTTTGTCACTGCTGGTACGGGCTACTGTGATGGCTTCGAGAAGATACTGTACAGAGAGAGAACGAGTTAATGTCAAAGGTCATAGATGCTGAATGCCTCACTTTGCGAGCAGTCGTCCACTCTCGGTTGATGTAATGTAAGTGAGCTAGGTTGAGCAAAGAATGTTGACGAAGGCCACTTGACCATACCCAATTAAACAGGGCACGCATTGACAGGGAAGAAAGAAAACAAACGACTCGTTAGAAACAGAAAAATGTTGGTCGAAGAATAGACGAAGATAGTTGATAGCCTGAGAGGTGTCACCCTCAGCAGATGCGGACATGAAACTGGATCAAGTATAAACGATATCAGACACCGATATCACAACAACTAAAATATCCTCACGCCTCGAAGGATGACGCTGTACCATAATCTTTCTCATCTGCGGCTGTTGGAAACAACAGGTGTCCTGGTGCGTGAATAGCTCGTTAAGATATCAAATAAAATGGAAATAAAAAAAACGAGCCATTGTCAATCCTTTTCGTCTCTTGGATGTCGTAACCAGCAAGTGAGTCAAAACCCTGAGCCCATTTCACAAAGTCTTGTTGAAGGCGGTCGATTCCAGCAAAAGTGAGCTTATTATATGAGACGCAACAACGGCGACAAAATAAGCCAAAGAAGGAACGACGTTCCTGTGAAGTAACCCAGTTACGGATGATACAGAGGGTAAATAATGTAAGATTAGACACACACAAACACTGCGTTGGGGGGGAGTGTCTGGATTCCAATCATGTTAGTCACATGCAGCGAGGGTGAAAGTGATATTATCAAACACCTCTTCATCCTTTTCAACGACCATGTTTTGAATGTCTGAGTATAAGAGCATGAGATGACATGCGAAGAACAAAAGAACACTGCTGACCTGCAAAGAAATCATGGAGAGATTCCACCCCATTTAAATGGTTTGGCTACGGTGAAATGTATCATTCCTTCTCTCAACCTAGAATAGATAGAGGTACGGGACGTACGACCATCCCAAAAGCTCTTTCTAAGCTATGTACTTCAGGGGATGTTGTAGAAAATCTGCTCGTAAGATCATAAACGAGATGTTTATATGGTCGAGGGACGGTGACCTGCTCCAGAGTCTAAGCACCTGCGCTAAGAAAAATATCCAATGCGCAGACCTCCGCAATTTCCTCAATAAGAACTCTTTGGATATGAAGCATGAACAATGGGGAAGGATGAGCTTTATGCCTATAGGCTAGGAGGATAACCGCGAGGAGACCAAGATGGTGAGGCCTTAGGATGTGATTCGTTGGTGGGGGAGGATCTGATTCTGAGTCGACACCACTTGGAGGCATAGCGAAACTGCACCGTGACAAACGCGTTACTTTCTCGGTCCACGGGCCTTGATCACACAGTTTCCCGATTCCAATGTCCCGTAAGGTCACAAAGGCTGCACCCACTACAGCTATCAAAAGAGCCCGAAGCTCAATCATTGTAAGCGTGTTTGATTGTTCTTTCGACACATTGATACTTAATTGCATGATTTCGTAGCCTTCATCCAAAAAACGGAAGCTTGCATCTGGAAAGGCGGCACCACCCAAAAACAACAAGGGAAAGCAACGAGCCTATGATAGGGCAACTATTCCTGTACCTGATGTCCTCAGTGGTGATGATACCGATAATTTATCGGACGGAGACATTCATTTTTTCACGGATAACTTAGTCACGGGGGGTTTTTTGGAAAAGCTTGATCAAAATGGTATTGCAAGGCAAGTTTAATTGACTTGGAAAATCTCTGCATTGCTTTTCTGTACCCTGACATCCATGTCTACCGAAGGAGTAAAAAGGAGACTACACGACTACATAACCTATCCAAACCTCCTCGTGTGCGACCGGAGCACGATGACCTTCCTTCCCTCGACTCTCAAGATGAAGATGACTCTCGGCATAATTCTATCTACGATACTGACTTACATCTGAGCGAGGATGACAGCGGGGAAGAATTAGATAACTCTTCCCCTTTCGATGAGGAGGTCAACTCTGACATAGAACAACCCTATGAGCGAAAACCACGTATTCGGGGAACACCATGGGAATCTCCACAAGGTGAAACTATTCCCAGACTTCCCATCAAGCTTCCAGACGGAAGGGTTGTGAAAACTGTAGGGCGATTTATACCTCAGGCGGAAAGCGAGAACGAGGATGAAGGGGAATCATTCTCCCAACAACAACCCCTGGTTTATGTGGTTGAAGATATTTCTACAGGGGCCCGTTTTGGCCGACCAGCCGTTGCCGATGTGATTGGTACTCCTTCGCGACAGACACGAATCCATATGGCAAAGGAACAAATCGCTACTATCTGCCAGGACATACTCTCTGATCCCGAAAGTAGTGTGAGCATTCAAAATCCTTCTTATATGCATTATCACTCATGCCGAACAGTTGGGGTTACTTCGACGTCTCCACACATTTTCTCTTACCCAAATAACTACATCGAACACAGAGACCTCCATCCCTAATGATCCTTTAATACGACGCCTAGCGATGGTTTCTCAGCTTGCTGTTTTCAAAGATATTATACCAGGATATCGTATACGTAATCTCACAGAGGCCGAAAAGACAGAGAGAGTAAGCCAGATGGTTGCCAAGACTCGAGAGTGGGAGCAGGGCCTTGTGAACATCTATCAAACATATCTCCGATCTTTGGAATCGGAATTAAAAGGTTGATCGAGTCTTTTACGTATATCCCGTATTAACAAATTTCGATAGGAAAAACCGAGTTCGCTGAGCTTGCCCTCAAATCCATGTGCACACTTCTCAAACAAGCGACTCATTTCAATTTCAGAACCAACCTCATCAATGCTATCGTGATGCGTTTAAGTAAGAGATCATGGGATAAAGTAAGTCATCTCATGTAACAGTGCATGCACTATGTGATTCGCATGAATGTTGCATCTAACTTTGATATCTAGTCATCTGATTTGTGCCTTCGGACCCTCATCACTGTCTTCGAAGAAGACCGTACTGGGGTTCCATCTCTTGAAATCGTTCGTTTGCTGAACCGTATGGTGAAGGAACGCAAATTTTCAGTTCATCCCAATGCTCTCTCGTGTCTTCTCCACTTAAGGCTGAAGTCTGAGCTGGATGGAGTTCGCGCGTCAGAAACAAAAGCTAATAAGGAGGGTTCAAACGGACTGATTCGGGAAAGCAGGAGCAAACTAGACCGCAAGAGGGCGAAAGGCAAGAAAGTTGGGAAGCCTCATCTGAGCAAGAAAGCTGTGAAGACACTCAAACAACAGAAGGAAATAGAGGCAGAGATGCAGGGAGCTGAGGCACAAGTTGATCTTGAAGAGAGGGCCAACATGGTATGTTCTACTCAGGATCACTAGGTTTTCTCTTAAAACTCCATTCGCTCTAGCATACTGAAACTCTTAAGCTCCTGTTCGTGCTTTATTTCCGTATATTGAAAGCTCCCACTTGGTCGCCACTTCTACCGGCTGCGTTACAGGGTCTTTCCCGCTATGCTCACATGGTGAACATTGACTTTTTCAAAGACTTGATGCAGGTCTTGAAGGACCTCATTACACGAATGCCTGAGAATTATGAACAGTCCACCTTCGAAGCCACCAAGCATCTCTATGGAGACCCTGTAATCCAACACAAACTACTTTGCATTGTGACCGCTTTTGAACTCCTCTCTGGGCAAGGTGAGACCTCCCAAACTTCAAAACTTTATAGCGACCTATTTTAACACTCGTGTGTCCTAAGGGGAAGCACTGAATATTGATCTGCGTGACTTTGTTAATCATCTCTACACTCTTATCATCCCAATTTCCTTGGAGCCAAACATCGAGTCTGTATGTCAGAGTCCGGAGGGTAATGCTATACCCCAGCAATCAACTGCAGATCTTCTTTTACGGGCGTTGACACTTGTGTTTCCGGTACGCTCCTCAATCATCAGCTCTCCTGTCCGCACCGCGGCATTTGCGAAGCGCATCCTCGTTGCTTCTCTTGCCCTACCAGCTGTGACAGCTATTCGAGCTCTCGAGTTTGTTCAGAGTTTGCTTGTTAATGAACCAAAATTACAAGCTCTTCTTGCAGCGGATGACCGAACAGTAGATGGTATCTATCGACCAGAACTAGATGATCCACAACTCTCGAATCCGTTTGGTACTTCGTTTTGGGAATTGGCACATTTAGCAGAAATGCACTGGGATAATGGGGTAAAAGATATTGCACATCGATTAAGCCAATTCCGTGGCGTGTAGTTGCAAAGTTCAGCTTCCGTGATTAATGACCCACAGGTAGATACTAATTCAATTATTCATACCAAGGAGAGAACAGGGGAGGATAAAGGATGATGAATAAGACACTACTATCAGGTACTTTCATCAATATTTGCGAAAGTAAGTGGTTGAAATGGCTGATGAGGTAATTCATCAGTATCTTAATAATAGCTCATCGGTAGGACATGCTCACATAACCGCCAGCTTCATAGTGCTTGCCATTAGCCTCAACCCAGTGCAATCGCAATGCATGCAAAAATGCAGAAAGACCCTGCAGTAAGTCAAAGTCAATTTTTTTTCACCTGACCACAGAAGACGAAAAGCCCACCTCCATGACACACAAGATGCCCACTGTCAAGGTAAACCAGAGGACACTCATGATGATTAGAGCGATAACGCCGAACACGCCGCTGGGTGATAAGAAACCTTCAAGAGTCATTGACCATAGTACATCTGAGAGTTGCGCATGTGCAAGCGATAATGCCCAGAGACGGAGGTACGAGGCCGTATTGGAGATACAACCCAAACAAAACTCGATTGTATGAATGGCCTGATGGACTACCACCTCGCTAAAATCATGATGCTTCCGGACAGATCAGTCAAGATGCATGTTTTGTATGGAAACAGCCTCACCTCTTCTTGGTCTTCCGATTGTTCGGCAACGAGGTGCCCCTCACCTTCTTCTTCTGCTATCAATTCGCCGTTACGATCCTCTCCCGACCCAACTCGGCCATATCCTTGACTCTCATAAGCTTTCACCTCTTTCCACGCCATATATGGCTTAGCACAAAGCATCCAGGGAACGCAGACTAGTGCGATGAGGAGGAGCAGTACTTGAATCGTTGCCTGACCTGGATATAATTGCTCCTCTGATTTGACAGATCCTGGTGATAGGAACATGTATATGAGCATGTTAAGCAAGCCAGGAGGTTGAGTTGATGCTTTCGACCAGTCTGTGGACCACTTGAATATGATGCAGACAACAAGGTATCCAAATATTGATTGCAAAAAGAGAATTTGAGGTATGAATTCTGCATAAATGTTAAAAGGGCGTTTGAAATGCAGGTGGTTTGGAACTTGGAGGCAAATGGCGAAGGTCATCTGTATAACATTTCAGTTCTGGGATATATTCAGAAAAAGCATCAGACATACGTGGATGACACCGATAATGATGGACATCTTCATTTTGTACGAGTTTGTGAATACTAATCCGTTATCGGAACCATGCCATCCAGGATCCAGACCGAATGGATATACATGACCATTAAAGGTACCGTGTGCTGGATCAGAGAAGTCCCAACCCGATCGCCAGATGTGCAGTGACTTCGAGAAAATGTCGTTATACATCAGGCCAGTGAAGATGGAGAAAAGACCCATAAGTAAAATGATGTAACGACCGCTGTGTCAAAAATTCAGACATTTTGTCTCTAAGCACAATGGAAACTGGAAATCGCACAAAAAAAAGGTTCCGATAATCTAACAGAATCGTGTTGAGTCGGCGCAATAAATGCTAGCCAAAACCTGACTTACTTCGTCCAGATCAGCCTTTGCCAGTTTCCTTTCGGCTAGTATCATCAGGATCGCTGCCACGAAAAGGATGAAACCATGGCCGATGTCCCCGAACATCACGGCAAAAAGGAAAGGAAACGTGATAACCGTGAACAATCCAGGGTTGACTTCCTGATAAGTTGCGATGCCATAGCTGTCGATGATTGTCTGGAATCCTTCAGTAAACTTATTCGTCCTGTGAAACGTTGGAGGTTTTTTGTTGGTGCGAATCTCTTGAAGTACAGGAGGCACGCTCGTGCCAGATTCTTCCTGAATTAAAAAGGCAATGAAACGGACAGAAATGATCTTATAATGTACTCACTGTGGCATGTCGCAAGGCAAGTTGTATCGACGTAATGTCTCTAGTTGGACACCATCCTTCAGCGATTAGCGTTTTTCTTCTGCCATCATAATTGAAGTAGTTGAGAGTCTCGTATATGATCTTCTCCTTCCTTACGAGATCCTGCCAACTAGATAGACTCTCGCCAATGCGGACCAACTCTTCTCTTCTCGTCGCGCCAGTGTTATATAACACTGTTTTCAAATCTTCGAGTCTCGCATGTACGTCTTTGAGAGCCTCATGTCTTTGATCGGCATTGGCATCAATAGGATACAAAGTAGCACCCATCGACTCTGCTACTTTGCGAATCTTTGCTAAAAGAACGTCTCCATGAGCAAATATTATGAAAACATTCTTGCGTATTTCGGTCTGCGTAACTGGATCCACGAAGGCCTCTGTGATATCGGTATGATTCATATATAAATTGCCTCGCAGAACGCGCCAAATAATACGTTCGAAGGTTGCTAGGCGGGTACGATCAATCGTTCCAGCGACGAACCTAGGAGTTGTAAGCATAATGCATAATGGAAGCATTGAATATATTATAATCTCACTCCAAGTCAAACGAGACGGTTCCAGAAGATAGTTGAGTCTCCCGATCATCGTGAGCCAGTAAAGGTTGAGAACTGTCATCCAGAGAACTTCGAATTTCACTTTCATGTCCATGTGCCCTGTCGAAGAATACTGCAGTCTCTCGGAGAACATGTCTAGCCTCAACAAGTTCTCTCGTGCGCTCGCTCATGGTTTGGTAGCTTTCGTTCATCTGTATTAGCCTCTGCTCGTGATTGGCAAGTTTAACGTCTAATTCATCAATCGTCTGCGCAACCCGAGGTCCCACGGTAACCAGAGGCACCGAATCGTATAGAGGGCGAACAGGGATCTTGTCTTTCTCTTTTTCGATTTGGGTGGCGAAAAAGCGGACGCGACGTGACATTTCATCTATCCGGCGTATCTCGGCGACAAAGGAACGTTGAAAAGGGTTGACATCCGGGTTTAGCTGACCCAGCTTCGCGTTAGTTTCAAGTTGGTCAAAGAGACACAGTGCTGTCTCACGTCTTTGAATTGAACATCTCCAAGTTCGCCAAGTTCAGAAACAGCATCGTGGGCAACCTCGGTTGGAATGATAAACTGAACCAAGCTCATTTGTTCCGACCCTAGAAGAATCAGTATAAGCTAAAAAAAACGGTGTGAATATCATAAAACATTTACGGAACAAACTGGGATAATCATCATGTTGCCCCATGGTTCAAGAAAAGGCGTATGTTACATAATCCAATTAGAGCATACCTGTAACTTAACTGCGCAAGCAACGACAAGCTAGGTCACGCGTTGCTTCTAATGCGCTGGATTCGACGGATTCGACAAGTTTCAACTCTTGTGCTTGTTTTAACTGCTCCGTTTGTCACAGCAATATGGCCATTTGCTCCCAAGCGGTTTACTAGCAACTCCCTCGTTGATGCTGGATCCTTAGGTCTCTCAGAGAGCGGCAGAGTCGTAGCTTTTGGAGATCTCAATGGAGACCAATTGTGTGTCGACTTTTTTGTACCCAAGACGATACTTCATTCTCATTCTATCCTTCAGTATGGATGTTCTTATGTTAGACAATGATCAGCGAACTTTGACACCCTACCTTTGGAATCACGGTGCGTCAACAATAAAGCAGGGCTTTATCTCAACATAAAGCACCTTTAAATAGATAAATTTCTCTTTGAGCCGTCGTCTTCTGTTCAACATCCGCAAAAAGTAATCAACGTTGTGCCTGGTGATTTTAACAATGATGGACGCCTCGATTTACTCGTCATGAGCGAAGGACAGAGCAGTAATAAGATTAACATGGCGGTATATTTTTCAGATTTGTTGGCTGGTTTTGGTGGGTTAGTTTGCATTGGGGGCAAGGTGAATAATCTGACTTGGGGGCCAGTTTCTTCACCCCTCCACATTCCCTCATCAACAAGCATTCAACCAATGGTAGTCGATTCTAATGGAAACATGAAAATAGACCTTTTAGGGACCCCAGCATCTTTAGGGGGAGACAATACATTACGGCTATGGAAAAATACTTGGAACGGAACGAGTGGTTCCACTATCCTATTTGAGGTGTAAGCATCTCGTTTTATGGTTATGGGCATATTTAAAGGTCGTTCAGGGTTGAATCCATGCTCGATTCCGGTAAAGCCGACATTTGTAGGCTCTCGCAGCCACACAGCAATGCTTTCCTGGATTTCGATGGCGATTGCCTTGCAGGTTTGCATATATCCAGTTAGCTGGTTAACTGCTTCTAACCACAATCAAACCATAAGACATATTCTTAACTTGCAGTAACATGTATGAAGGGACACAATCCTTTCAGATATGGCTGAATGGCCGCGATGACCAAAAGTTTTACCTCGGATTATCTGGCCAGTTGCCAACTGGTGCAGGACAGATCACATTCGCAGACATGGGTGGGTGCATTAGTGCCTCTTGCACTCCAGGCTCTAGTCTGACTCTCCCACTCACAAGACCGGGACGGCACGATCGATATGGTCTTCCCAACTTGTGCATCTGTTGATCCCTCCACAGGAGTTGGTAGTGATTGCATGATTAATATTGCTTACAACAAGCAGCTCCCTCTATGTTCGAGCACCACCGGTTCTCAGAAACAATGTCGTTCACCACAACACTTGTGCGCACGGGACCCAAATTTTCAATTTGATTTGGCCGAAAACGCCTCAAACGATGTTCGTGTTCATTTGTAATAGGCATATATATCACTCAGCCCCTAGTTAGGCATTTGTGCGCATTAGTTTGGCGTCCTTATTTCCGTCGTCTCCGTACCTTCTCATGAATGATATGACCCACGATCCTCCCATCCCATTACCTATTCGCATCGGTGACTTTTCACTAGATGGGTTCCCCGACATCATCCCTATCGTTGCATCGGCACCCAGAGGAGGCATCTTTGGTTTAGGAGCAAGGATTGATCGAACACCATATCTCTTGGCAAATGTCCCCTGCGCACATGATGTGGCAGGGTGCAGCGCGGGAGGTCAAGGCCGAAGAGGATTTAAGGTTGCAAGTACGGGGTCTGAGGCACTCCAACAGATCGTAGACGCACGAGGCGTTACTGTCTTAGATCTGGATGAAGACGTATGTGTTCATCGACCGTTGTTGATGTCGTACTAGAAAAAAACCACTGATGAATAAAACAGGGGACTCTTGATATCCTAGTACAGCGAACGGGTGAGCAAGGCAGCGGGACGACCCTTTTCGTCCACAACAATTTTTTCTACGATGCATTCTTCTTGAAGGCAATGGGTAAGCACCTGTTCGTTAAGAAGTTGTGCCAATCTTAGATTATCTCAGTTTTGAATCCCCCTTGTGATGGTGGTCAGTGTACTATGAAGAATGGAACTAGGTACCAAGTGAGTATTACCATGATTATTTGACCAATTTTGTCGGAGTGATACACTGTGTAGGGATTTGGGATCAGCTATCCTGGAGCATCCTACAAATATACCGTACAAGATACTTCTGGCAGACGCTCTGCTGCTCAAGGTATTTTATCGAGATCTCCATTTCAAATCAAATACATTAACCAAGTTTGATTTTCGAAGTCGCCCAGCTACCTCAGACATCTTTTCATTCTCTACAAACGCCATATTCTTTTTTTGGTCTTGGGCGAACGAACAATTATATTGAAAATCTGTTCGTTGGTTCAACGAAAAAAACTGACACTTTCATCAATATGGAGGGTGTGATACCAAATTCCAAACTTATTATCGTACCCTCACCACAAGGAGAGAAATACGGGTGGAAGAGGGAGCTCTTCTTGAGACCCGGGGCTTGGATTCCTTGGGTGACATTAACAGTAGTTTTGTCCACAGTGATATTTGCTGTGGTAGTGTTTGTGTTACATTTGAACGAAAAGGTGAGTTTATATACATCCTGACAGCCTTTCGCTAATAAATTTTGTAGCGGGAAGATGAGCTAGAAAGGCGCAGGGCGTCTCACCACATCAATTTTGACGCCTTGTGAGTATCCATGTATCGTATAGGTCCTCCAACATGTACTATTATCCCTTATAAATTACTCCTGAGAACCCATTTCGAATTTATTCCTTCACCCTCCAAATGTTCCACTATTCTCTCCGACTTTAACTTCATCAGATGCAAAAGGACCCCATGCGCTGCTGGTCCCCACAACGACTTAGGATAACTGGCATATATGTCTGCGACCAAGTCCTCGAGGCTCCAAGTTTGCCCTGAGGGTGCCGGAGAAGACAACACCTTCACAATCTGCGCTTCCCGCTCCATGCGATGCTTGATGTATTCGTCAATGAGTTTTGGACCGTCTTTGACTACAGGGCCATGTCCGGGATAAAGAGTCATGAACTGATTCTCAGACTGGGACCTGAATTGGAGCAGTGAGCGAAGACTGCTCATATAAGCCGCCAGGTCCTCGAAAACGGCAGTTCCCTGTCCGAGGACAGTGTCTGCAGTGAACAAAGCCTTCTCTTCGGGAAGATAAATGCAAATGGAGTCAGTGGTATGACCGGGAGTGTGCAGGACTTGAAGAGAGCTGTCGCTCCCATGGATTATTTGCAGTTCTCTAAGTTGGTGTATCACACTGCTGTCCTCTGGCGAGCTGAACGAATCTGCTGGTAGCTGTTCTAGCATTGTCTGAAGGGTCGTGTCTGGCAAGTGTGGGGATAAAGGATATTTATGAATGCGGGGAGGACGGAAGTCAGCTTTCTCTCCCGGCCAGAGTCGTCGAAGGAGAGCAAGAACAGATGGCAGTCCATGAGTATGATCCTGATGTCTGTGGGTCAATACGATGTCAGAGATCAATGGCTGTGAAGAGTCGATTGTCTGGTTTAGAGCGTCCTCGAGATATGGGATGTATGACTCTTTGTTCTCGCCCGTATCCACTAGTATAAAGGGATTATTTCTGCCAATAATATACGTATTTGTGCCTATGCAACTCGACATGGGCGTCTCAGATTAAAACTAATGGACAATCATACCTTGAAGAGTGAATTTTCCAGGATTCTAGCAGAGGAAAATAAAGTGATAAGTTATGGATCATCTATACCCATAGCAGAGCTCAAAGTGACCTGACCAAGTACCCGTACAACACGATCACTCAACTAAGCGAAATGAGTGAACTTGAAATATACATGAGGCGCAAGCAGAACTCACTCGAGCAATGGAAGGTAGTGCATCTAGTTTGTCCATAGTAGCTGCTAATCACACAATTAGATAAGCTGGATGTCAATGACGAATGTTGACTTCCATTTCGAATACCAACTTTGTAAGGTACTAATCTCGGGTTACCTTACGTCTGTCGTACTCTGACATCCATATGTATTCAAATGAAAAACTAATGGCAGAAATCATTTCCGCCTGCTTCGGGAGTAGAATGCGGGAGATTGCTTTGCAGGCAAAGAATGAGCACACCATGACATCTAAATTAGCACATCCATATAAGGCTCAGAACATGTAATACTCCAGTTCTCACCTCCAACTATCATGCCAGCTCTTGTTCTTACAACCAACGTCAAAGTAAAACACATCCCAGATTTCGTTCTCGACTTTTCAAAGGTAACTAATTACCCTTTCAGCGTCGCAGGTCACGAAAACGTCGCTGATAATAATATCCTTTGTGCATCATACTAGTATGGAGCCAAAGGTGGGTCGTTCTGAGTAAACAGACTTTCTCTGGCTGAAAGAGTATCTAGTGCTAGGAAAGCCAGAGACGTACATCTCTATTCAGTATAACCACAACGATGCGCTCTCATTTGCGGGCACTTTTGAACCGGCCTTCTTGTTGGTGATTGTGAGTCGAGTGAATCGTCGTCATACCGGACTATCCTCACCTTAGATCATGTAGACATCCCTGGACAACATCAGCCCAGAAGCAAATGAAAAGTATAGCGCTGCATTTTTTGAATATTTCCACGCCAAACTTGGCGTGCCAGGGAACCGGGGATATATGCAAGTATTTCCCCCTGCTTCAGAAACTTGGAATTGAATGGTGGATATCTCACTCTAGAACATTTTACGATCCCGGAAGGGCAAATCTTGGGTTTGTCTGCGTTATTTATCAGCGTTATGTTGCTCACAATGCCATGAAGATATCAATCCACTACGTTTGCTACGATTTTCGGGAAGTAAGTGGCATCACCTTCTTATTCATGAGAGGGCGTTGTAGAATATAGTTCATTTGTTGTGCTCCTGTTCCTGTAGTTTTATCTTGTCTTGTACGAGGAATTTAAGCCCTCGCATGACTCAGCATAGCGGAGTGTGAACTCTTCACACCACACCACAGGTGCACAGCCGTCGTGCCATCCAGTTCGCTCCTACCGTCATGTCTTCAACTCTTCCTGCGCGTCCCATTGTATTCCCTTCGAGAACATACAATCCGCCACAACAGCAATTGCAGCAGTCTCAGCAGCAGCAGCAGCCGCCACTCGCACCTTCATCCATTCCCGTATCCTCCAACCTCTCTTTCCCTGTTCCCTCGAGCGCTGTTGCTTATACTGCAACCAATAGAGCTGTACCATCCACTCAAAGTGCAGGCACTCCTGTGGATGTAAAGGCGGACCCTGCTGCAGCTTCCGTTGCCCCTGCCACACCTCAGCCTCTGACTCTTGAGCAACAGCACATCACTGCTGTTGATGGAATTGTGCCTACTTTACAGTGAGTACTTTTCCTGGTTTGCTTGGGGGGCAGCGTAGACTTTATAAACGAGATGAGGCTGGGCTAGGCCCATTTTCTTTTTCAAACGAGCTAATCTTCCTCGTTGAATTTAAACTCATGGTTCTCTCCCTCATACCCTACATACTACTTTGGATGAACTGTGCCATGCGGTCTTGATACGATATAGAAACATCGTTGCAACGGTCAACCTTGATTGCAGGCTCGATCTCAAAACCATAGCCTTACATGCTAGAAATGCTGAGTACAATCCAAAGGTATATTCGGCAGTGTTTGAACATTTTACACTACTGACTCGCATACCTAGCGTTTCGCCGCCGTCATTATGCGCATCCGTGATCCAAAAACTACGGCACTTATATTTGCTTCAGGAAAGATGGTAGTCACTGGTGCCAAGTCAGAAGACGATTCAAGATTGGCATCGCGGAAGTATGCCCGTATTGTCCAAAAGCTAGGCTTTGATGCCAAATTTTCCGAGTTCAAGATCCAGAACATTGTCGGCAGCTGCGACGTCAAATTTCCCATTCGACTTGAAGGATTGGCATATAGTCACGGCCAGTTCTCGAGTTATGAACCAGAGGTAACATCATCCAAGTCAGATCATTTATGCCGTTTTCTAAATATTCCGGCATGTCAGCTTTTCCCTGGGCTAATTTACCGCATGATTAAACCGAAGGTCGTTCTACTCATTTTTGTTTCGGGAAAAATTGTCCTCACAGGCGCGAAGGTAATACGCCTCTGTTCTTCTGATCGTTCGGCGTTATTCCAGTCACTCACAACGTTACTGACAATTACCCCATTCGCTCACTAGGTGAGAGAGGAAATCTATACAGCTTTCAACACCATCTACACTGTGCTCTGCGAATTTCGCAAACCCTGAACATCGACCTTTGGCATGTATCAGGTAGACACGAGCCTCTATGTGTGTGGATGCTATTCATTCGGCGTTTATTTGCGCCAGAGATATTTCCACCGAATGCACTCACATTGATGGCAAAACAGAAGAACCAACTCTCTATTCTACTTGGTTCATTCCCGACACTGTATTCTTGCCATACTACTTTCTCTTCTCGATTTATCTACCCAATATTACATAGTTGTATATCACATAATGCCGTGTCAGATAAGAGACCCACAAGAACTCGAACGTTGAAATAGAACTTTCGAATCTGAGTAACGAGTATGAGTACAGATATGAACAAGATTTGGAGTTCTTAATCCATCTCCTCGTCTTGCTCTTGTTCTTTCACAACGATCACTTTCCTTCGCCCACCATTTCCACCAGACCCCTCCCCTAGAACTTTGACTATCACACTCACCCCTCCCTTTGCTCTTGTCCTCACAGTGATGTCTTCGTCTTCATCATCTGGTATTACCTCATCTAACACCTCAATAGTGCCTGTGCGGACTTCCAATCGAACATCGTCTTTCGCAAAGGGGAGAGTTTTAGGCAAGGAGACAGACAGAGTGAGAAGATGGGGAATTGCAGCTCCCATGGCGTGGAGATGAAGGACGTTATATCTGAATATGGACCAGTGTACAGATAAAATTAACGAAAACTACGCGTGGAATGCGCACCCTTCTTCGACAAGGAGTTTCTTGCATCGACCAAGATAAGTGGCCAAAGATGTGCGACGTGTGATGCAAATGAGGTTCTTTCCCTCCTTGTGCGCAGATTTTGGGCCACTTGCAGAGACGGAAGCAGGGACGGAAGGGAAAGGACGTGGTGGGGCTAGTTTCCGAATGTTTTCTCTACGTTTTGATGGCTGGGGTATATGCTTCGCATGCGCCATCAAGGTAACGCGCTTCTTATCTTCTCGCTTGCCTTGTGCTCGCTTTTGCGCTTCAGGAAAGGATCCAGCCGATCCCGACTGCTGTGTACTTTCGACACCGATATGATCATTAGTTCGTTGTCCATTACACTCATTTGGAGTAGTATTCTTATGAGAGGTCGGGTCTAACTTGACCCGCTTGGTATGCTGAGATTCCCCAGAAGCGTTCTTCCGTTTCATCAGTGGACCGTAGTGCACCTCAAGTTGGTGCGGAGTTTGAAGCTTGAAGATTTTGCTATACACGTGGGTCAAGGGCTACCGTCTCCTCCACACCCACGCCCTATTCTGCAGTGAACGGCTACCTCTACAGCCATGAGTCAGGATGCAGCAGAGCAGAATATTCAGATGTGGAAAGTCAAGAAGCTCATCAAGAGCTTAGATTCTGCCAGAGGGTCAGTCCCAACGACGCTCGCTGCTTGCTCTTATTCTCTAAAATATTTGTAGCGCTGGCACTTCGATGATCAGCCTCATCATTCCACCCAAAGTATGTAGTTCTACGTCTTAGAAATTAAACAAATGCTAATCCTATCCAGGATCAAATATCCCGTGTATCAGCCATGCTTACACAGGAATATGGGACAGCTTCTAATATCAAATCTCGTGTCAACAGGCTGTCTGTTCTGGCAGCCATTACTAGCACACAACAGCGTCTCAAACTGTACAACCGAGTCCCTCCTAATGGTTTAGTTCTTTTCGTAGGAACCATTTTGACGGACGAGGGAAAGGAGAAGAAGGTATCTTTCGATTTTGAGCCCCACAAACCTATCAATACGTGGGTCCTCTGCGCAACGCACCTTTTTCTCCTCATGGATTATGTTGTATAGGTCACTCTACCTTTGCGACAACAAATTCCATACCGAGGCGCTCTCTGAACTACTCGAGTCCGACTCCAAATTTGGCTTCATAGTAATGGATGGCAATGGCTCCTTGTTTGGGACCTTAGCTGGCAACACCCGAGACGTGATTCACAAGTTTACTGTGGATCTTCCAAAGAAGCATGGACGTGGTGGTCAATCTGCCCTTCGTTTCTCGCGGCTTCGTGATGAAAAGCGACACAACTATGTCCGCAAAGTAGCGGAGCTTGCAGTCCAGCATTTCATCACAAATGATAAAGTCAATGTTTCGGGCCTTGTTCTTGCAGGAAGTGCCGACTTTAAAACCGAACTCAGCCAGAGCGACATGTTCGATCAGAGACTCGTTGCAAAGGTGATAAAGGTGGTTGATGTCTCCTACGGAGGTGAAAATGGTTTCAACCAGGTATGCAAGCACTACATAATTTGAAAGTCAGATTCTGATTCGTAACCTAGGCAATTGAACTTGCCGGGGAATCTCTTGCTAACGTTAAGTTTGTCCAAGAGAAGAGACTGATTCAACGCTACTTTGACGAGATTAGTCAAGATACTGGCAAATACTGCTTTGGCATCGAGGACACCCTCAAGGGACTCGATTTAGGGGCTATAGAAACTCTCATCGTTTGGGAGAATTTAGACATCACTCGTTATGTCCTGCGAAATGCAGCAGGAGGTATATCATTTTACCTGTCACTGTTGTCACCCGTTAATCTTCTCCCAGAGGAAATTGTCGTTCACAGCAACAAAGAACAAGAAAAGGATCGCGAAAAGTTCATGGACAAGTCGACTGGTATAGAAATGGAACAAGTCTCAGAACCACAAAGCTTGCTTGAATGGTTTGCGGAAAAGTACAAAGAGTTTGGCGCAAATCTGGAGGTGTGTTTTTTAAATGTCCCTTTTTCTTCCTGACATCGTCCTAGTTCGTCACAAATAAATCTCAAGAAGGTGGTACGTACTCTTTATCATTGAGCCTTTTTGTCCTCATTCAGGATTATTCGATTGAACAGCCCAGTTCGTCAAAGGATTTGGAGGCATTGGGGGATTACTTCGTTACAAAGTGGATTTCACCCACCTTGCCGCTTTCGAAGATGATGAGGACGAGTTTTATTCGGATGACGACGACCTCTGACGGTTTTGTTGGCTCCATTTCGGAGCCTCCGCTGGCGTGGGGAGTACGCCGGGGTGGGCGTGGAGGTGGGGGGGCAGGCGGAACGCCAGGATCTGGTGGCGTTCCGCAAAGGGGGATGATGATAATGGCAGATTTCTTCAATGCTTCATGACAGAAAGTCAGGTTTGTGATAGCCAGGGTCACAAAGCTGGCTCGTCCGGCGTTACGGTGTTGGGGATGCATATTGAAAGGTTAAAGAACCACTTTACGTTTGGAGAAGAGCTACATGGACACCAAGGAGATCGGGTATTCATCAAAGGTAGCGTCTTGTTATCGTGCATCGCATACTCTTTAGTGACACCTGGCGACACAGGGTTGTACACTTAAAGCATCTGTGCTACCCACGACTCTGTCGTATAATTTCACAGTTTTGATACGCCGAAACGGGCTCGTTTCTTATATAACTCATTCACTAAAGTCTGGTATACAAGCTCAACTTCAAGCAACTGAATGTTGTGAAAAATAATGCTCTTTGTGCATATATGTATGGTTACGTCCACTTAGAAGTGTATCCGTGACTTCTATGGGGCTCTTAAAATTAGTTTATTATTGGTAATGCAATCATTATTGTTCGTCGTCATAATAACATGGTCAAGGCTTTAAATTCCACCGCTCCCCATCCACCTCTCATCCACCTCTTTTTATTCGCTCAGCTTGATTGAGAACTAATACGGAATGGCGGGCACGAAAAGGACATCAAGTGGCAACGAGGGTGGTGTTGACTCTACAATACCCACACGTCCTCGTAAAGCCCCAAAAGTCAGTTGTGAAGTCAAAGAGGAACTCAAAGGAAACTTGAAAGGCGGCAAGGCATGATAGACTGTTATCCTGAGTAAACTTACTTATTTACCTATTGTCAAAAAAATACGCAGGTCATACCTCGTTCTACCTTCCTGAACAAAGCTCTTCCTATACACGCCAACTTCACGCACACGCCAGCAGCGGTGATAGAGAATGAAGGGGAACAGACAACTTGCTCTGATCTGGGGCGCATAGGAAGAATAACTATGCTGCCTTCGGTGTTTTCAACTGGGTCACATGGCTGGAAGGGGGCGCGTCGAATCGCGATCGAACTGCAAGGGACGGACGGCAAAGAAAAGGAGAAAGTGCAGGTCATGATAAAGCATGTGCCTAATTCATGTCTTTGCTCAGTACCTTACTTCTGACTTCTATTTGTGCAGTGTTAATGCCACAGTCGTTGGCAGCAAAGCTGCTGCGGATATCGAGGAAAATACTGGAGGTGAGGTTGGAGTAAGTAAGGCAGAGGAGGAAGAGAGCCAATTAGAAGAATCCGGGTCGCCTAAGGGTGAAGAAGCTGTGGACGAGGAATAATTTATTGCAATAAATAACCCAGGACTTTTTCCGTGTAGTTCTTTTTGGTGAGCCAAGGGTCCTATTCGTCTTTAAAGGCCCTGGTGGATCCCTAGGATCGGTCGAGAATGTACTTTGTACATCAATTATATGTAGCAGTGGCCCCATGTTGAAAGAAAAGGATTGGTGTGTTAAGAAGCACTGTCAGGACACAGCCCCCAGAACAAAATACTTAGCAGGTATCTAGCTCTACCACTACAGTAAGAATAAAGAAGGCATAGCTGGATATGTCTCTGCATGGAACTGTATGCGCACAAAACCTAAATAATTACTAATATTTTCGGTATATACGCTTCAGAAGCGAAGACGAATATCCCACGAAAGGTTGACATGAGAATACCACCTCTCACGGGTTTACTATTGCCAGAGTTGTTAAGCTGCCCGCTACTCCCATGTGGCTCAAACCCCCTTTGCGTTCAAAGTCTCAAGACGAGTCAAATCAGCACTATTGCAGGCGTAATGTTTATGTCACTGCACCCCGAACTACAGTGATACAGCGAGTCGCAGTTCTCATCTTGACAACGGCTCTGGCATATCTCCTTTTATCTCCCACATTCGGATTCTTTGACCTTTTAGACCGATTTACCAAGTTGTCTAGTACGAAATCCCCTGACCCAGCGAGCAAATGGCGGGACGAGGACTGGCCATATCATGAGCAAGAGCCTTGGGATATTTCAACTGACTTTGCGTACCCACGAACCTTGTAATATGAGGTACTTGGCCCTTGACATTTTCGCATGATTACAATCCAATGTATTTAGGTCACTGAGGGTACTTGGATGAGGCTCGATGTGCACCCGAAGTCTGGCGAAATTGTATTTGACTTACTAGGTTTGAAGGGTTTACAGCTCTTTGCGCTTGTACTGAGTCAATAATGACTCTGTATAGGTGACCTCTACTGTCTTATGCCGGGCTCCTCCCGAGCTCATCCAATTCTGCTCGGGGTGCCTCATGACCGCGACCCACGCTTCAGCCCTGATGGTGACAGACTGGTTTTCAGCTCAGATGCTGAACTGGGCATCGAAAATATTTGGGTAATCCCGTGGGAGGGCTGTGCTGCTGCAGCAGTGCGTCCCGATTCAGATCTTGAACAAGGACTCAGCTTCGAGCTCTCGGAAGCATTGGCTCTCAAGACAGAAGATGAGACACTGTTGTACAGAGGAATTAAAGAGTCTAGCAGCCGAAAACGGCGGAGGCTACTTAGAGAAGGAAGGATTAATGGTATACATTTGTTATTCATGTGTTTCTGTGCATGATCAGACTATGTCTAGCCTATAGAGTCACCAATGAAACATACCGATTCATTACTGATGCAAGATTCCATCCATCAGGGACTAAAGTGATAGCTTCCAAGTGGTATACCAGCTCCCGCTCCATCCCTGCCGGGGAAGGTTGGCAATACGAAATCCCTAACATCTCAGATATTTATCAAGGACATGCCGTCAACGCGGGGACTGGGGAGAGGGTAATCGCTCGGACTTTACCCATTGGTTGGACCCCGCAGCAATATGGTGATCAGCAAATTGGCAATGAGCAATTCATTTGGCGCGGTATAGACAGTATCATATACTCCAAGAAAACTCACCAAGAACCTTCGGGGTTATTCGAGTACAGTGGCGGTGAGACGATATTTTTACTTCACTCTTCACAATCAATGATATTAAGCCTAATTTCTAGACGTCCACTCTGGAATTCATGGAATTTACTCTCGAAACCTTACCACTGGAGAAACGGTGACATTGGTCGATCCATTTCCAGGCGGTGCCAGTCGACCAGAGCTATCCAGAGATTGCACTACACTTGCGTTTGTGCGACGAGTACGAGACAAAGAAGCCCTGGCCTTGTTGTATATATCTCGTTTCCTGTATAGTGATGGGAATAGTGCTTATGCATCTTTCTGTAGAGATCTTCAATCCGGCACCTTGCATTACTTGTGGTACGGACTCACTTACGATGCTACACCAATTGCGGCTCCTATGGGGACGTACCCATCATTTGCATTCACCCCACAAGATGATGGCATTGTCATCTGGGCTGCGGGGAAACTTTGGCGCATTCCTCTATCAATAAATTCTCGTGGAGAGAAAGTTTCTGGAGGCAACCCTATCAATATACCGTTCAAAGCCAAAGTGGAGAAACGGCTTGCAGAAACACTCAGACCGCCTACCAATATCCTTCCCACAGAGATTGCGGATAAACACAGAGTGTACTCTTTTAAGGAACTCGCGGTAGATGATACCGGCGAGAACGTTTTATTCCAAGCGGCTGGTATGACATACATCCAGCACATAGGCTCTTCTTCGCTGCCCGTCCCCGTCCCCGTCTTGGATAACTCTGCATCATATTATTCTCCTTCCTTTGTGGCCAACTTCCCGAATTTGGTGCTGCACAGCAAGTGGTCTGAAACGAATTTTACCACGTTTGAGCTAGCTGATGTCCATTCTGGAGATGTCTACGATCTATCTCAGGGTCTACCGTTAGGACGATATATATCCCCAACCTTGTGCGACTGCAGTTCAACAAGCCGCAAGATTGCTTTCATTCGCCTTGCGGGTGACATCCTGACAGGGAATGTATTAGCCGCCGCAGGTACAGGAATCATACTCGCGGACATCACACTTCCACATACAAACCCTGACAATCAGCAATCTTCTTCGTCAACCATCGTTCTTCGAAATATACAGTCCATCCCCTCGGAGATCAACCTCTCCTCGACCTTCTTGAAGTTACGATTTGTCGATAAAGGCACCAAGCTTATTGCGCAAGATTCAGGTCGAAGTTTTTTCATCCATTTAGGAGGCGGCCCTGACAAGTTTGGCAAATACGAACACAAAACGCTGGCAACAGCAAAGACGGGAACAGAAGTTGCAGTCGCTCCTATTATAACTCATTCTTTTAATAAAGTCGATGTCAGTGTACATCATGTGGCGTTCGTCGACTTTAAGCAAGTTTTCTTTGTGAATGGCAAGCATGACACCAAGGAACCATTGCGGAGCAAGCCTGGGAATTCTACTCCCGGTATCATACAGCTCAGCTTAGACGGTGGCCACGATATTGTATGGAGTAAGGATGGGCAAAGGCTGTTCTGGCTTTTGGGTATATTTCGTATGCTGGCTATATAGCTCTCTCTGACGCCCACACAAGGACCCTATCTTCATTACATCGATGTTGCTTCACTGGCTCCCAACAGGGTACTTCCTGAAGTGCAGGAAATAGTGGTGGAATACGATAGTGACATTACACGTCTAAAACTTGACTGTCATGCAACTAGTCGCCACCTGGGGAAAAGTTTGACACTTAAAGGCGTTGATGTACTGGCAATTATCAACGCAACACTATTAACTTTTGATACCGGCCGTTTCAGCACCGATCATGTTACCGGAGGTGCATTAGTAGTTAAGGCCGGCGTCATATCCCAGGTGGGTCTGACAGGCCACGTGCATATTCCCCCAGGGGCCCATGTAATCGATGCTGGTGGAGGTAGGAGACTCTTTTTTTTTGAGTGCTGGATCTTTATATACCTCTTTCAAGGTCTCCTGACTCCGGGATTCATCGATGTTCATGCACACTGGAGTGGATTCAGGGTACAAATTCCCACAAGATCGTGGGAGCTTGAAACCTTCCTGGCGTATGGAATCACAACTCTACATAACCCTAGCAGGTATAAATGCTCTTTTTCTTTCTAGTGTTGTCTTTTACCTATAATATCAGTGACAATAGGGATGGATATCATGAAAGATTCTTAGTGGAATCCGGTAGATCCCTTGGACCCCGGATTTTCCACACTGGCAATATAATATATGGGGCCGGGAGCAGCGATGTTCATCAGGACATAGTGAATATGGACGAGGCACGGTCAGCCCTTGTACGGATTAAAGCCGAAGGTGGTCCGTCCAGTTTCTCGTATAAAAACTATCAATTGCCGAGCCGGTATGGCCCTATGCGTTTATCACAATCATCAGTTTAATTAACATCCGCAGGGCATCGCGCCAGCGGCTTCTTCTTGCTGCGAGAGACTTGTCGATGATCGCCGTTCCAGAAGGAGGAATGAATTATGACTGGGATATAACCTATATCGTCGATGGGGAGCTTGGAGATTCATATATATATTTATTTGCCACTGACTTATGGTGCAGGGATGACCACCATTGAACATGCAATCCCGATCCCAGTATTGTACGATGATGTTCTTACGTTGTACTCACAGAGCGGAACGGCATCTACTCCCACACACATCGTGAACTATGGCGGCGTAATGGGCGAGCAACTGGTTTGGGCTTCGGTTGATGTTCCAAATAATCCCAAGTAAATTTTCATATATTGTTATTGATAATAGCTAAGACTCGGTTGCATTTATAGACTTCGGCGATTGACTAGGCATGATATACTTGAAGGCCTCACAGAAACATCCAACCGACCTCTCGGATGTAAGAGTCTTGGAAGTCTATGAAAGCTTTGCTGATAACATCTATTATCCTTAGCGTACGCCTTATTCAACACATCTGCTTCAGTTGCAGAATTGGTGAAACGCGGAACACTTGCAAATATTGGAGCACATGGAGAGGCCCCTTTGGGTCTCATCTACCACGCCGAGATGAAATTCACGCAGGCCGGTGGTCTGAATGCATATGAGGTGTTACGGGCCGCAACTCGTGACGGAGCACTCTCCCTTGGCCTATTTGGTTCAATCGGCAGTCTCAGCACCGGTAAACTCGCAGATTTGGTGTTATACCCCCCAGGCGTAACCTTTGAATACTTTCAAGATCTTGAACCTACGACAGATCCTCGGTTCGTAGTCAGAGGAGGAAGGGTCTTCAATGCGAATACTATGACGGAAGAATGGCCAGTTAAAGGCCGTAAACATGTACTACCCAAGATAAACGCCGATTAAAGGTGCTATCGTGTATAAAACATGCGAAAACATATGAATCTATCTATAGCAATAGGATCACAAGTCAAAGTCTGAATCGGAGTCCGCATGTCGGCTGGCTGTCCGTAGATTGTTCGAAGGGGTAGGTCGTTTTGCTGAGGACGACTCCCAGTCATCTTCATCTTCATCGGAGCCTTTGTCCAGACTAGACGGCTGAGGCGATGAGGTGATTGCCAGTGCCAATATTAGTAAAGCCTCAAGCTCTGCGTGGGTAATGTTAGACAGACAGACAAAATAAACATATGAGAGGAACGAGCCTGAGATGGTTCTCTCTCTATCTGCACCCCAGGCAACTACCTGGCGCGTAACTTCACCCCCTCGATATATGATAAGGGTGGGGCAAAGATGGTCGGCATAATTTGG
>QLPI01058203.1:0-11456 GCA_003314275.1 Chroogomphus rutilus
TGTCCCAAAAACCCCAAGAATAAGCCTTTAGATAAATAATCTAGACAATCCCCAACAACAATTTCACAGTATTATGCTTGCTTTCTGACTTAGTTCATTAGTGAATTTAGTGGATTACGCATATCTATCCTACTCATCACGTGACTAACAAACATTTCCAAACTTACCCCCACCTGTACCCGACACGGCGCACGGCTGTTCTCCAAGTCATCACTGTTTAAACCATTGAAAATATCTAAATAAATGAAGCTGAAAAGGGAACTTGGAGCTATCGATGCGTCAGACGTTACCACTGATCTCCCGAGAACAAAGCGCCGCAAGCGAGGGTCGTCCGTAGCTTCGCCCTCAGTCAATGGAGAGGCAGAAATGGCCGATGGATCTATCAGTGACGTGGCAGGAGAAGGAAAAGAGAATAATTCCGTAAAGGACATGGGACTCAAGATGTGGTTGGCCGTGCGGAATGCTAAAGGGAAGGAGTAAGTCCATGTTGCTCAGTAATTCAAGACTGATTGTCATGCATGTCTTCGAAGTGACCGTGTCCTCTCGCATGATTTCATGCGATTGCCTTCGAAACGTCAATATGCCGATTATTACAACCTGATAAAACGACCCATAGCCCTCGACGAAATCAAGGCTCAACTTGACTCAGATGCTTATCCTTCTCTTGATGGTGTGAAGCGAGATTTTGATACGTGCTTTAGAAATGCAAAGAAGTATAACATGAAGGACAGTCAAATTTGGAAGGACGCAAAGACGCTACATGTTTGTATTACATCAACGATCCATTTCTTCTAACGAACTCCTGTTTAGAAAATTGTGTCTGCGGAGTACAGGTCGCTTACTGGTGTCGAGGAAGAAGTCGATGTCGTTGGCTCAGATGGCGGCGACGGTGTGTCAGAGGACGAAGAAGGGAAAAATAAGACAGGCAGGGTTCGACCTGGTCGACCAACCAGTCTCAATCGTTTAATTAAGATTCGGATGCAAAAGCTTGTTGAAAAGACAGACGATACGTACGACATGCCGCTTTGTACGGTTTACCTGCGTACCTAACTGACCATTATTGCCATTATCCCTCCAGAGGTCGTATCATAACTGACGTATTTATGGAGCTGCCACCGAGGAAAGTTTACCCGCTCTACTATAAGACTACTAAAAAACTGATGTGTTTTGACATGATATTTGTGCGTGCAACATGAGATAATATATCGTTGCTAACTTCGATATCAGAAACGAATCAAACGAAAAGAGTACAAAACAATTGCCGATTTTGCTGCTGACGTTGAGCTCGTCTTTTCAAATGCGATGGCATTCAATGAGGAGCATAGTGTAATATGGGAGGATGCAGTTTCACTCAAGGTCCGTGCAATGCCATAATGTAGTCCCTATTTTAATCTGAGACTTCAGAAATATTTTAAATATTTAATGTCAGACCTTCCTGAACCATATGCCCTTTCAGAGTATAGTCCTGCCAGTCACCCTCCCGCACAGAATGGAAAACTTAAGCTTCGAGTACCGGCACCTTCACAGGTCTCTACCAACTCCTCACCACCTCCTAATGGTGTTGCCTCGTTGAAAGTGAAACTTCCTGCTTCTACAGCTGTAACAGCATCGCAACAGCAGACAAATCAGACCTCACGACCGTCACAGCAGACATCAAAGCAAGCCTCAAGATCACCCAAAATAGCCGTGCGACCACCTTCACAGAGTCATGGGCAGGCACATCAAGCACAAAACACCTCTCAGCCGTCGACATCTTATCTTCATCCTGCAACCTTTGCACATGGGAATCCTCAACAGCCCCAGACGCAGTATCAGCATCACTCACAGCCGGGGTCTCAGACTCAGTCTGCGACTCATTCCATATCTCCTTCGCCGTTACCACCCACCCCCACCCCTCCAGATGTTACATTTGACAACCCTCTCCACTCTGTGACACTAAAAACGTTACCTTTGGGTCGAACGCTGCGACTTGATTCCTCGGAGGGCGTCCGCACGTGGGTGTTAAGACTAGGGAATGGTGAAACATCAATCGACGTTCGTGATGTCAGGTTTTTGGAGATTGAAGAAACAGAGGAGGAAGAAGAAACAGAGGATGACGAGGGTGATGGTGTCACCAGTCCGGGCAAGGAAATTATCGTTAAGGCCAATGGGTCTTTCATCAATGCCAAAGTGCCAAACAAGACTCAAGGGGAAGGAGTGTGGGAGATTACCGAGTTAAAAGTTGGGACAAATATCTTGGAAGTGGGGGACAGAGCTGGGGAAATATGGAAGATCGTCTTACAGAAGATCGGAACTAAGTCTTAATCATCAGGGTACTTGCTTTGTTTCGTTGCTCGGGTCAGATTTTTGCGTTTTATTGTCTATTATATGATATTTCTATCTGTACCTCCATTTGGCGTCCATATAAAAAAGGTCCATAACCCTTAGGTAGTGTCTGCATCTGGTATAACTGGTCTCCTATTCCAATTTAATGGCAATGAGCTCTCTTCTTCCTCGCTTGTAGTTGGCGTATCTGGAACATATCTTTGATATCGTCCAACTTCTTCCCCGCGGCTCTCAATATATCTCTGTAAAATTTCTTCGCGCGTCTCTTCGCGCACTTCATAACCCTCAGAACCTCTTCGCACCTTTGGACCAACCCATTCTGTCATTCCATCCCTGTCACAATTAAGTTCATATTCGTCTAAAGAAGAGCGCCGCGAAGATGCAGAGGTCGTTTGCCGCTCATCGTCCGAGTCTGGTCCACCTGAGAACTGGCGGTCTGGTTGGTACATGGGATGATATGGAGGCACGTCGAATCGTCCGCCCGTGTTGTTGGCACGCCGATACGCATTGGAAGGCTGTAAATTTGGATTCACCCCATTGCCATATGTCCATGGTGAGGTGTCCTTCTGGAAGTCATGCGCAGGGCCAAGATGTGAGGCATGTTTGTAAGGATCTTGTGGTGGCCAGGCATCCTGAGAGGATGGATCTGAAAGGAAAAGTCTTTAGCAACTGCAGGGTGTTGGAACATTAAAAGAAGAAAAACGGATGTGGGGACGGAGCTACTTCAAACAATGAGCACAACCAAGCTAATCCTTACAAGATGCCCACCTCTAGGCTTCCAAGTCCCTCCCATCGGTTAAATCCTTATTGTAACGCCACCGGCGTGATGCCACGTCCTCTGCCTCACAATCATCGCGACGGAACTCAATCCATTTACCTTCTCCTTGTGAAATCCGGTACTTTAGTCCAGATGAAGTCTCTTTAATGGGAAAAGGCCAATAGAGAGGTGAGGGCCCTAATACAGAGAACACATTCTCCTTGATACCCAGATTCTGTACAGTGTCAGCTGTATCATCGGAAACAATAGGTGCTACATACATAGGGGAACTTGATCTGGAAGACCTTTTAATTTAGTATGACCATTCAACTAGTAGACACCAATTCACTGACTTCACGAATCTTGCCCCTCCGTATAAGAGTCGCAACTTTGTCTTTCTCCCAACCTTCGATAGTTGTAGTGTTGGTGAAGAGGCAATAGATGTGATAACCACTGGCTTTGAAATCAGGTTCACATTATTAGTCATGACATAGAACACAAACCTGAATGCGCCAACCGCTAAAATAACAGGGACACAAGCAACGTAGTTTAAAATGATGAATATTAGCTCCATTGGAGAGGGTTCTATCTGGGTTGGCAAACATCAGAGACAAACAAAGGGAAAACGGACCTGTATACTCTGCTTACCCAGTAACCATGTGTCGTATTGTATGCACCAAATACGCGTGCAGTAAGCATCCAGAGATGATAAAAACAAGCAATGTCTACGTAAACCAAAAACCGGATAAAGTGTGCATAGTTGAAATGACCGACGCAATTGTTGACCCAAGGACAATGATGATCTATGTTATGGTAATCAAGAAAGTAACTGAGGTCCACAAAAAAACGGGGAAATGAACAAATTAGTTACCCATGCGTAACACACAACTGAAGAAAATATCCAAGGTTTGATCAACGGATAACATCCTTGTGTACTATTGGTGAAAGGGGCATACCGGTGACATTGGCGACAGTGATGGGCTCGAGGAGGTTTGAACTTCTCGCAAGTGCGACAGAATCGTGGGTTGCCTGTTAGTTTCTTCACTTCATAGTCATCCCCTTCTGGTTTCTAAATAATGAAGGCTTCCAATTTAAGGCTGATAATGATCACACAGAGATGCTCACCCAGGAATTTGGAACACCACCAGGATCGGTGAGAACTGTCATGAAGTAGTTCCAATAGAGCATCCCAACGAGCACACTGGTGGTAATAAATAGAAATGGTATCAGATTGTAGTACGAAAATGGTTTAATCGTACTTGAATGGTCCGAGTAACTTAAGGATGTCCACAGATATCTCTGAGCCATACCATGGGTATATAACAAACATTTGAACCGAGTATGCGATAAAAGCTATGAGCAAGGTCGTGAATGTCACCCAGATTCGTCCAAACATTCGGGAGGTGCGCGGGGAAACCATCATTGTTGTTCCAGCTTTAGAATTATTGTTATAGGTGTATCAGGTTGAATGGATGGCAAGAGAGTACTCAGTGGGGGAGAATGAGTGTGGTTTCTGGTCGGGCTATGCGTGTTAGAGCGCGTGCGTTTGCTTCCGTTGCGTGCTGTCATGTGCTGTCTTAAAGCCTCACCAGGATACATGCAGGAGTGGGTTTATTTCCAGAAATTATACAAAAGGCCTGAGTTATGACAATTCGCCTACCTCCCAACGTAAGAATTCAGCAACACTTAATCCCGCCATATCTCCTTGTGGACAATGGTCCGTCAGTTGTTTCTCTGTCGCCCACGCTTTTAAAACGTTCTGCACAGTTTGACCCCCAGAATTTGCTAGCATATCAAACGGTTGACTATATAAGGCGTCACCATCATCTCCATGAAGACGTTTAGGACACATTCCAACGATCTGTCTGGCCAGCCCACGTTCCAAGGCGCTCAAATCGGCATCAAAACTTGGGTTTTTTAGAAAGTGGCTGAGCCGAGACGCAGGTGAAGTCCCGAGTCCAATAGCAGCCAATGTCCCAATTTTGCCTTGAGCCTCCATGGCGGCAGATGGACTCCCTGGGGGTATAGCAAGGGCGCCATGCACATAGCTCCCTACTCGTAATCCTAGGCCGGATGTTGGCGGAATGTACTTGTGCACAAAAGACACGGCTCGACGAATGGTAATATTCTCACCCACGGCTGTTATCATGTCGCGAATAGCCTCTGAAACGGTAATTTGCTTGCCTTCGCCGTCTCGAAGCATTAGAGGCGCGTTTTGCAGATGGTCCAGTTCAATGGGATGGATAAATCCATGAGGTTCCATCGCTGATGCGATTGATGTTGGGGGATCTGCTATGAATGCTGCTGTGAATGCCAGGTCCTGACAGAACTTTCGAAAGAGCTCATTTCTGCCCACGAAGTCTGTTTCGCAATTAAGTTCCACCATGGCTGCACGAACCCCAAGGGAAGGGCCCATTTCATGGCAAGTACCTCGACTCAACACGGAAACGCCAATGAGTCCTTCACCTGCAAACCTGCCGCCAATTTTTTCAGCTTTTTGCCGGCCGCGGGAGACGCGATCTTGTTCGAGCCATTCGAGTGCGCCTTCGACATCCCACTGGGAGGCCACCAGGGCTTCCCTGGCTTTTTGGATACTCGCTGTGGTACGTTTTCGGAGCTCTGCGACTAGCTTTAAAGATGGCGAAGGAGATGAAGCAGATGAATAGCGGTTCAAGGAGAATCCAATGCGAGGTGTATGTCGCGACACTGAAAAAAGGAACATGCCGGATACAATTACAGACTAAGAAAATTCAAACTTATGTAATATGGATCCGAGTAATTACAATAAGCCGGTGTGGTCAAGGAGGGAATCAGAGTAAAAATTAAGTGTGCGACAGTGCCTTGACCAAAACAGAGAGAAATGAAATAGTCCAAAGAGCCCAAAGAGCTTGTAGGTGCAAAGTATAACATAAATGAACAAATTGTCCGTTTGCGTGTCATCATCGGTATGGGTATGGAGCTGGAGGTGCCGCTCCAGGGGGAAGTGAAGGTTGTCCAGGGCTGGAGGAATGGCCCCCAGAGACTGAACTACGCGAGTACCGATTTCCGTTCGTTGACGGGCTCTGTGCGGAAGCTCGTCTTGCTTGTGGCCTCGCAACCCTTCGGACACCTTCAGGACCTGGAACAGGACCATTGTCCGCGAGGCTAATGCCACGATTGTTACGGTTCGAAGCTGAATAACTCTGGGGCAACTCTTCAGGCTCCGTACTGTAAGGGTATGCTTCTTCGTAATTCATCGCCGCCTGAGGCTGCGGGTGTCTATACGGATTCTGTGTCTCCACGGGATATTGAGAAGGAATAGTGCTTTGACGGAGGACTCCACCTGATCCCATGCGGGTCATGTGAGACTCGATGGACGTTTGGCTCTGCCCTGGTACGGACGAATGGTGCTCGTAGGATTCTTGTGAGTATTCCTGGGAGTATTCTACACTCGGTGAAGCCGGCAGCAATCGCTGGTGTGAACTGTCGTGTCCTTGGATGTAAGGCGTTGCGTCCTCACTTGAGCGTGACTGGCTCATGTTAGATACAGGGGATCCAGGGGAAGGACCACGACCAAGAGGTGCCGGTACTTGAAGTGACGGGGAGTTGTCGTATCTAGCTCGTGGCGGGCCATTGAAAGAATCTCCTTCAAACGATGCGGGGTTAAAAACGGTTTGCTGGGCAGTGAATGTATCTGAGGTGGACACCATTGAATACCGATTGCTACCATCATCGGGACTGAAAAGACATCAATAATATCTCAGTAAATGTGCTGAAAGACCCTACCGTTTCGGGGAACCTGGACGGTCGTAATATGTGGAATCACGAGAGTGTGTTCCACTTTTCCATCGCCGGTCTCTTTCAAACTCCGCCCAACGCTTCATAACAATATGGGAAGAATCGAACTCGCCCTCTTTATCACCGTGATTACCCTTACTGTCACCCGTTACCTTTCTTGTCTGGCCCCATGAGAAGTCATCAAAATGCCAGAACGCATAGGCAGGGAGAACAAAGTTCCAGATTGGCAGTGACAACAGGTAAATGAACATCCAACCGACATATGCGATTTTGCGGGATGTCAGGACGATTAATAAACCTGGAAGACCAAGGATAATTCCAAGTAGAACGAGTGGTATGGTTGTGTTCTGGTGATTTGGAATTATGGATATGACAATGAGGTAAATGGTAAATGAAATGGCGGCTGGTAGCACTAGGGTGCCCATAAGCTCCATGAATACAACGAACTGCATTGAGAAGCAGAAGGTGCCACAAAGATCGCGAACCAGGAGCAACTCAGCTAGGTTGTGAACTGTCGAGTTAATCCATCTGCGCCTCTGAGAGAGGAGAACTCCAAAGGTATCGGGAACAATCGTCTTGCACACAGCCTGAGGGCAGAACATCATCTTGCGCTTCGGGAATGTCTTAAGCATGAGTGTGGTCAGGTATCGATCTTCGCCCAGTAAAAGCAAGTTCTTCTTGTGCAATGTGTCAACAATGTTCTCGGAGTAATGCTCGACTATATCTGGATTGGCGAGGACTGGAACCCAATAGCCTAAATTTCCTTTCGGAGCCTTGATGCGGTACATGCTGAAGCAACCAGGTAAACAAGTAACGCCTCCGAACATAGATTCGAATGCTTTGGTAAGATGGTGGGAAATGTAATATTCAAACACTTTTGGGCCAGTCTTGTGAATAGTAGTATAGACGGTTTAAACGACTCAGCTTACCTTGGATCATCGTCACCCATGTTTCTGCCTTGTTCGCAATCTTGGTCTCCCCGCATAAGCCCATGATCTCCTCATCATGTGCCATACATGCAGCCATCCGAGTGAGCGAGTCGGGGAATACCTTTGTATCAGCATCGACACAAAGAACATACTCATACCGATCCGGACTGACGCCGGTGACACGCCAAATGGAATTGAAGAACTCATATTCCATAGTTGTCATTCGCTCGTCAAACATAACCTTTTGTAAGAATGCCATGAGAACCATCTGTGAGTCACGTTTGCCGCGGTTGCCGGGTTTAGGATCGTTCGCCTCGAGAGGGTTTCCGCATTTGGCAACTAAAACCATAGGAACTCTTTGCTGTTTTGACATTTCGACTGTATTGTCGTCGTAATCATAGAATCCGGCGTACACTCTCGCCATGTTGTGCCGCTTGTGTCCATCGGCTATAGACACGTAAGAATGAGCTTCCACTTCCTGGGGAGGCACAACGAGCTCTTTCATCATAGAAAGTATGATGTCTGGAGTTGTGAGAGTGTTACCCGAACCCTTTACCATGCCGTCTGCAATCACCATAATGACTTTATGTGAGTTCGGGTAATCAGTCGTTGCGAGGGAGTCCAAGGTGGTGCGCAATCCTTCAACAGACTCGGAATATGCAGTCACAAGGCAAATTGAGTGAGCAAGAGGAAAATGGAAAGGTTCAAAATCGGGTGGTGGCTGAGGTACAACGTTATGGAGTGGAAATGGGCATGCAGCCAATGAAGGATCGGATACGGATTGACGCGTGGTTGAGCCATCCACAAGCGAAGTTGATGAACGGGAGTTGCGCATGCCCAAACCGTACCCCTGGGACTCAGGTGGAGTCAGATGGGCCTTGCCAGAGCCGTACGAGCTCTGAATCATGGCTCGACGGTAGCTAGGCAACGTCTCTGGGGAGCCGTATGTTGTCGTAGGCCGCTGGCCAGGTCCCTTAAGGCCTGAGTCCTTGGTGAAGCGGCTGGTGACAGGAAGAAATGCTGCACTTTTTCTGCCAGGTTTGTGCAACTTCTCACCAGAAAGACCATCTTTCTGCACCGTCGGACGATATCGCCCTGGTGCAGGCCGATAGATATCATCCGTCCAGTGCTCGATCTCAGCGGCGCGCTGCATTCGCTGTTCATATGTTTCACGAGGAAATGCACCAAGGCGCCATGAAACGAACCAGCCGAAGATGACAGCCATAGCAAAGCGAATGGCAACAACTCCAATGATGAAGACGAGGGAGATGACAAGGACTACCGAGGATGCAACACAACCAATGGTATTTGTGTCTATATATCCGACGGTTGTGATATCCTGCAAACAACGAAAGATATTTTTCTGCTGCGAGCGGTAAACAGACATAGTGACGTCCCGGCCAGTATAGTTATTTGATACTTTGAGTTGATCGAAAAAACCGGGATACTGCACTTCACTCCTGTCGAGCCACTGCAACATATTGAAGTCCAACACAGATCTAACCATGAAATTAGGAAAAATTCATGTTAATTCGTGATTAACTCACGACTCGAAAACTGCCAAGTTGCGCTGAGGATTCTTGACATCGTCCCACGTATAGAATACTTGCCCCTTGGGAGCTGTGCTAGCAAATGTTTGACGAGATGTTGCATCGGTGTGACAGAAAGTAGATGAGCCATAGCCAGTTTTATTGGGAGGAGAGCTGCCAAACTGATTGAAGAGGTTGCAAGGAAAATACCAACCAAGATTGCCGTTGGAATCTTTTGGTATTGAACTACCAGACGACGCAGAAATTATAGATCGACAGTGAATATTAACACGTTGAAAGAGAAAAGAGGCGTCCATGCCACCAGCATTGAAAGGATTGGAAAAGAGTGGGTTTTGTTGGCCATTGAATATTCCCGGAACGGCCGGGTGTTTAAATGTGGAAAAATCATAGTCGTAACCGTTGATGATGAGAGATCCTTTGTCAATACTACCTGAGTGATAACGCAGCGGAGGCTTTCCACACACTGTTTGGGTAAATCCAAAGGTAAGGAAACCTACGGCGGCCATGAGCTGAAAGACAAAAGAAAGTAATCCCATTTTCTCCCGCCAAGCACGTTGCTGTTCTGGTGTACGGATTCCGCACGTAGAGAGAAGAAAAGGCGGAACGCAACATGTGATGAGCCAGGAATATATCATGAAAGCGTCCTTCGGACCGGGTGCGATATTCTCAAAACACCCACTCTTTTTGCGGGATTCAGGAGTAGCGCGCCCTGCCTGCGAACGACGCCGGCGGAGGGTGGCACCACGTTTAAAAATTGATAGTCCACTCTCTGGGAGGTCCTCTTCGCGTGCGAGAAGCGACTTTCCACGGCGAAGACCTGGAGATTGAGGATAGTTACCGGTAGCTGACAAGGGATGAGCAATCAAAGACAGACGCAACTATTAAGGACGTACTAGAAGGCATAACGCGACCTTCGTTCTCCATCTGAGCTACGTGATTGCGGTAATACCACTGGCGATGACCTGGCTCAATCTTCTCTCTGTCTGGTTTGATGAGACTCTTCTTTCTGCCCACCCGTGCGCCAAAAGGAGCTTCCTCATCAGTATCCTGCATGAGATCTTGCGGAGTTGGAGGGAGCGGTTGGTCCCTGGGTGTTGCCTGATACTGAGGATAGCGAGTTTGAATGGGGGCCCCACGGTCACCTCTCTCGGTTGGTTGAAAGGTAACAGAGCCAGAAGAAGAATATTGTTGAGGGGTTGGCCTCATGGGTGACATGTTTTCACTGGCTTGCCGACCAGATCGCGCAGGTCGTGGCGGGGACATGGGTAAGTGGTGAAGACAGCCGCCGAGCAGCTTTGCCGTCAAAATGCCGGATTACTTTCATCTTCGGAGTATGAATCTAGATCTCATCTTATTGTCTCATGTGCCATGTCTCTTGACTTTTTTGGCAGCAATCATTGAAATTCGGTTCAGTTTAAATCTCTGTGGAGAGCGCCACTAAACTGAACTGAAGTGTTTACTATACTATATACAGTTGACAGGAGTCTAATACAAAATCATGGGTGTTGGAGAGGGGGAATCTAGTAGTACAGTGTGTGTCAGCACAGGGACTATATATGAATCAGTGGGATATTGTAGACTAGATTCACTATGCTAGTTGTCAGAGGTGCAGAGGGCAGAGAATCAAGGATGAGAGTATATAATAGAGTAGTCAATTTGGTATTAGAAACCTCTGAAGGGTAGAAATATCAAGTGTGAGCATCCTAAGTAGAGAAGGAGGTTATCTCCTAACAATCTCTTATGTAATCTTCTTAAATGATCCATTGAAAAATAGTAATTTTTATTCATTGCTAAGTTAAGAAGGATATTGACTGAAAACTAGTTGTCAGGAGATGACCTATTTCTGATCATGAACTGTGTTAAAGATGTTAAAGATAATATTGTAATAACACCTTTAATTAATACAAGGTGGATTTGGCTTGGTTCAATGAGCTGAGGCAGATGTGACTTGGCTTCAATGTACTTGCATTGTGCTCCTATCCCTTCTGTCACTGGATTTTGGATGTCATTTGGGAGAGGACTGAGAGTGTCGGTACTCAATGTAGATGCTAACTTAGAGGAAGATATGCATATTGTTACAATGTAAAGGAATGACATAGTCATAATAAAGTAATATCT
>QLPI01058525.1:0-11495 GCA_003314275.1 Chroogomphus rutilus
AAACAAAGATCATTTATGTCTAACTGGGGTAATAGTACCAAGATCTTCGAAATGCGTCGAATTTGAACCTCTTCCACAGGCGCACTACGCACCTGTTCAAGAGACCATATCACTATTCGAAAGACATTCCAGTTCCACAGATCATGCGCGACAACAATATCTAGCCTATCATTGCAAATGATTTGAAAATCATACATGATATTCTTCTATTACGTGGTGACCATTTCCCGCAAGAAAATGCAGAACCCTTTCCTCTCTAGCTTCCCCCCTAAGGATGAAGCCTCAATCCGGCATCTACTCACAGAGTCGCCTGCAAACGTAAAACTCAAACAATTCGGATCATCTCTTGAGATCAGTTTTTTGGAGACTCTTGTTTGCTTAATATAAGGGAGAGCTTTAAGTGATCCTTATCATAGAACAATCTCATTGGAGAGTCTAAACGATACACAGTACATATCTTTGTTGGGAGCAACACGACGAACTAGATGTATAGACTGATTGCCTGTCAGTTGATAACCGAGCGAGGTCGAAACGCGCTATACGAGAACGTTACTACAATTCGAGCAGAACAACATCGATGTACTCACTTCATGGATATCTTTCTCTGCTTTGTCGGGCTCCAATTCTCTAGTAAAACAATAGCAGTGTATCATTGGAAAATCATGGTATACGGTGTCAAAATCAGGATGATTGCGTAGTTCGCTGAACAGCCCTCTGAAATTTCCGAGAAATGTTATGGCGCTGTCAGGGAGATTCATTACAAAATGGGAGATTCTCCTCGTGCCCTTTGATGGAGCACTAGTCGGGTTTCGTCGTCGCCCATCTCGCGCCCTTTGGTTAGCCGATTTAAGTGGCCCGAGGTCAGGAAATGGATCATCCCAAGATTGTTGTACTACTTTCTTTATAAATACCGCACCATCCTCGCAGGACACCCGTACGTAGTCGTGAACCTGAATTTATTTGAAAGGTCATTTGGGCGAATGTCCATGGATGAGAAAGCTGGTGCGAACGTACGTGATTGCGTTCGACGTTTTTTCTTATCCACTTCACGCTCTCGGGATTAAGGTCGTTTGCGAACACCACGCACCCTCTTTTAGCAGCAGGAAGTGCAAAGGGTCCGACACCTGCAAAAACATCCGCAATTACCTCACCGGGTTGGAATAAAGACACCAGCCGCTCATGCTCGTGATGTAAACGAGAATTCCAGTAGACCGTGGTGAAGTCAAAGGTGAACCTGCAGCCCGATTCACTCTAGGGAGAAATGATGGAAATTACTAGTTTTTCTGGTGAGTTTCCAACAGTATACCTACCACGTCCACGACATAATCGGGCTCTCCCGCAAGTAGTTCCATCTCAAAGAAGCGAAATTGGGAATGGATATTGTTCAACTTGTTGACAACCGTTCTGATATTGGGGTTTTTCTGGGAGGCCATCAAGTCTTTTAACAAAATATTTTAAAAAGAAACTTTACGTCAAGAATGACTTGTCCTATGATGTGTTTGTATGGTAGGTATTCATCTCGCAAATTAACATGTGCTGGAAACGTATCGATGAGAAAACACCAGAAAAGCTAAATTCTGGAGCTGTACCTAAATGTCCAGCAGTGGAGAAGGACGTGGGGGTACCTTCAGGGAGGTCTGGAGGTAAAATTGCATCCAATACTTCATCTTTCGAGCGGTGTTAGTGTATCAGCCTGTCTGAAACATATAGGTAGGTTTTGCCTGTTGTCCAATAACTGTAATCCAATTTCACTACATGTGGCACTAGGCCGAGTCCCTCTCGAGCAACAAAATCGCGCGCGCTGGCTGGCAAGGATGCTGTATACTATGATAAACTTCCTTGTGTCTTTAAAAACTCGCAATAGGTCACCTTCTTCGACTGTTCCTAGTAAAACCAGTCTTTCATCTGGTTGCTGCTGATTGAAAATGACACTTTTGACTTTTGGGATTTGAAGCAACGATCTCAAAATTTGTTAAATAATCATATTTATATATACAGTTGAACTGGCACACCCTTTCATCGCAGGTGAATTGAGAAATAAACCTGCTTTGGCTGGAGCTACACGAACGGCGAGTACAGGGATCTCTTTATAGAACTGAGATCTGTCCAATGAATTGAGTGAGGAGACAGTCGGAGGAGAAATGTCAATGGGTAGAATTCCTTGAGAAAGCATCCTGGTTGAATGATGATTGGCAATTCCACCTTTGATTCGAAGAATACTTAATCTGAACATTGAATTCAAACTCCACTCTCTCAATCAAATGTCACCGTGGGAGAAATCCATATTTCTTTGCAAGATTGTGTAGTTTTTACTGATATCACTGTAAATTCTAGTGGTACAATTTCAGACACTTATTCTTGGTCTAATTTGTTATCGGATACTAAAACTAGTTAGGAGCATAGGAGTTGGCATTCTTGCTCAATTCGGCCTCACGCTTGAGTGTCTCCGGAGCGTCGAACTTGTCCATAATGAGTTCCACCAATTGGATCACATCAGCTTTTCCGAATGTCTCATCTCTTAGCAGAATCGAGAGCTCCCTTTTGTTGCGGACAGTGTAGGAGCGACAGGTCTTGCCTTCGATGCCTCCAAATGTAGACAGAAGAGAAGTCCATTTCCTAGAATCGACATCAGCTGCTTGATTCGATGGATTTCATCAGCAATTACCAGTCTGCAATGTCATTGTATTTCCTGTGAAAGTGGTCAGCGTTTAGGCACGTGTATTCTCAGGGTTTCTCACCGCTCCCTGCCGTGCAAATATCTTTCAATTGTATATCCTTTGTTGTTCAAGACGAAAATGATGGGCTTGACCCTCTCTCTAATCATTGTTGACAGTTCTTGTGCAGTGAGTTGCCTAGATGAGCTTAAGCAGTTATGCATTCACAGATGATAAGAACGCACAGACTACCGTCACCAACGAACAGACAGGTTCTTCCGAGACCTCTCTGCTTAGCTGCAAGTGCGGCCCCAAGAGTACTGCCTGAAAGATTGATGGAGTTATTAACTTCCAAAACACCTCTTCGAAACGAGATAACTTACCCACTGTCCAACCGATGCTCCCCCAAAGTATCTGAGAGACATGAATCGCAGACGGTGGAAGAACAATCTCCAGAGCACCAAACGCAGAAGTTCCTAGGATATAAATTATCGAAACGATTATTTCATGTTAATTTTCAATATGATACCTGTTTCAGCAACTACGATGTCCTTTTCTTTAAAAAAGGACCCCATTTTGGACCATAGCCATGCATGAGTGATAGCATCATTTTCTTCTTCTGGAACTTTACTCCCCCATTTCGGAATGCTGACTTGGCGAGCCTTGGAGTTGTAGCCTTTGAGACAACGCGTTAGTTTTGGCAGCAAGTGTTTCATTTTGATATCAGGAAATATCCCGTATCCTATTTTGGTGTGATCGGAATGCAACTAATGGGAGAAATATGAATTGTGAGTCATGAAAATTTACGTGATCAAACACTTCACCTCGACAGTGGCCATAAGAGGAACATGATAAGTAAAGTTTCCAGTATTGAAATCACTTTTCAGGGCTCCAACAGAAATAATTAATTTCGCTGATTCGACCTTCTCTAAAATAGCGGGCTGAGTGTTGGCACCTTGGTAGATCTAATATCTTGTGAGTGCAATATGCCGACAGCCATTTTTCTCCACATACCCCTCCAAATCGTTCATACGTCTCAGGTACAATTGACTTTCCCATCGGAGCCGAGTAAATCGGGAAGCCCGTTGTTTCCATCAGCTCGTGGAGTTCATGGACCACTCCATGTCTTATGGTACATGCATCCACTAGTATAGCGACATTGCCGTCAGCTTTATCGACTCGCTTCACAATTTCGTCTAGAACAAATTTTTCAACTTCCACGTCGTTTGGGGGGAGATCTAAGGCCAGAGGGGTCTGCAATGGTGCAGGAGAAATTTTGGCATAGACAAGATCAGTAGGCAAAGCCAAATACACAGGCCGTGCCTATCGAGGAAGTCATAGGTAATATACTCTGATTCGAAACGACTGTACCCACCCAAACCACGCAGTCCTGTAGAATCCTGTCAATCTCAGCGGCTGCCGTTTGTGTGTTTGTGAGAACTGCTTGGGACACGGTGAATTGCTCTGCAGCCTTCGTATATGCATCGAATCTATGTACATTTGAAGCAATACGTTCAGGCCTTAGTGTAAAAACACACCTTCCGTCGCCCAGGGTGTGATGTAACATGGGTCGCGTTTTCTGCTGAACGGTGCTGGGAACCCCCACGATGTGCAAGACAGGTATATGCTCGGAAAATGCTGAAAATATGCATGAAGTCTTGAGCTGTTAAACACTGTGACACGTACCTCCGGCTATACCATTGATGGCACTAAGTTCACCAACACCAAAACTAGTGCATATTCACCTTATATGGAAGGATTAGGCGCACTTGACCGGGGTACTCACGTGGTAGTGACCACTCCAATGCTACGGCTGTTAACTGACTGTGCCACCCTAGCAAACCCGTCGGCAGCATATGCTGCGTTGAGTTCATTGCTGAAACCTGATATACGAAGTAATTTCGGCTGGGCTATTAATTTACTTACCAGTTGCCGACCCAATCGATACTCTTGTGATCCTCTACCAAGTCCTACCGAGGAAGTTCATTTTGTTCTGCATTCTAAATTAATATTATGCATGGCTCTACCAAAAATCCAAGATTGAAGTCCCCCGGTACTCCGAACATAGACTGAAATTCAGAGCTCAATAAATCGCTAGTTCGATAGTACATGATTGACTGACCTTCACATGGAGTTGTTCGAGACGGGTTAAGAGATACTGACCAATCGAGATATCTTCCTGATCCTTTTTTGTCATTCTCGAAGTGTTCGTTTTGGGCAAGACCGACAAGACTCAGTTTCCTCCTTATGTAAAAGCCAGCAAGTGACATCATTTAGGTTCTATATTACACGCGACTTCAATGTCCGCAAATGGGTAAACCGTATCCATCTCATAGCCAGGTTAGTTAAAAATCCAAGTGGCCAGCGCAGTCAACCGAAGATTCCGATTTAAGGGAGCAACTGCACAGTATAGTTTTAACATACCATATGCAAGTGGTACAATAGACCATCCTGGATAAACGAGTCAACACGGAAAAGCGAAGGAACGAGAGGTGTACTCAAAAAAAAGCACAGCATACGTCAACAATAAATGGAAAGAAATAAGAAAAACAGGTATAAGGAACGGTTTCCAATAGCGCCAGCGCGTCCATAACACAGTCAAGCAAAGGAACAGGCATATGATGTAAGGTTCACTGTTGCTGCGTGGTGAGGTCAGACAAACACAGGCCGCCCATTTATTTTGCCACTCCCATCACGAGTGCTTTCCAGCTTCTTTGCTCTTAGAAGAGCACTCTTGTTCTGGCGAGGTTCAATTGTTGGTTTACGGATCGAGGCAGGAGGATCAACAGGAACAGTAGATGTTGACCGCTTGGGGGACGACGTCGGCGGAGGAACAATGGAAGGTGCGCGTGACAACGTCGCTGACGCTGGACGTGTTCCTAATCCGGATGCAGCACTATGGCGGCGGGACAGAGATGAAGATGAGCGAGGGACGCCTGGATTGTCCAAAGCAATTGAACCAGTCTGAGAAGATGTGACAGATGGTGCTTTGGGCGTAGAAGGAATACGGACTGTACCCGATAAATATATGTCAATGAACTGAGTGTAAATGCCCAATAAAAAAAAAGTACGCACACATATAAGAGCTTGGAGGAGGCTTGTCTCTCTCAGCTCTCAGAGCAGCGGTCCTGTTAATCCGAGGTGCAACGGCAGGTTCCTGAGTGCTCGCCACCGGCAATGTCTCCCTTCGTCGATGACCAGGTACTCCCTCAAAGGTTTTCTTCTCAGCGTCAGGATTTCGGACACGTGCCATAGTAGAAGGGGCATCTTTTATGCCTTGTCTCAGTGAGGCAGCCCTGGTCATACGAGGAGCCACTGCAGGGGGGGCGGTGGATGCGACCGGAATGCTCTCCGCACGTTTGTGACCTGGTACATTAGCAAAGGTACGCTCGTGCCGCTCTTTGGATATTGCCTTGCGGGGACCTTCATGCCAAATAGAGACAGTAGGCTGCACGATACCTGCACGTAAGGCAGCAGAGTGAGAGAGACGAGGCTTAATTGATGGCGTCGCGATAGTAGAAGGAACTGGGCGCGCACGGAAGCTGCTGCCCGTGGATCTTTCCTTAGAAGACTGGCCGGTCGTAGAAGTCCCCTTGCCGGAGACTGGTGAGTGCGAGGCGCTGCCAACAAAGCGTTCATCACCATTCTCGCGGTTCAAAGCTGAGAGTACACTAGAAGTTATTGAACGTAATGAACCGGTCTTTCCTACGAACGATGGCGAGTCGGGGAGGTCGGTAGCCCGGAATGGTGGCGAACTGGCAAACAAGATAGATATTTGGTGTTCGGCTGTGGTGTTGTCGGGAGATCCAATAAGCGCGTTATCGTGCACGGATGTACCGTACAGGGCACGGAGGGAGTTAGGATTCAATTGACGTGCAGCAGCCGGATCCTCATCACCCATAAGAGTTTTCAAGACTTCCACGGCGCGTCGCCTCTCCAGCACATATACCCAGCAGGGACCTCTTTGCGAATATAAGCGTAATATATGTTGTTCGAGCACTAACACTCACTCTGCAAGAGAAATCGCGTTGTTTACGCCGAAGAGCTCCTCCACGTCCCTATCGTTCTCTTGGAACATCATCTGTCTTTCTTTCGCAATCTCAAATCCGGATTCAGTAATGCGACGTTCAATATCAAGACGATGGGGTAAAGCTACATAACAATGGAAATCTTAATTGGGATGGTGCGTAGTGGGCAGACGTACCATGGGGCTTAATGATCGCCAAAGTACGAGTAGGAAAACTTGCGTTTAAAGGCGACGCATCGGCCATGTTATGTGGATATCCACCAAAGCACAAAGAGGTATACAAAGAAGAAATCGATCAAAGAGAGAGAGAGAGAGGGAAGTCTACCAAAGAGATTCAAGAGCGCTGTAGCTGGTTCACGTGCCACGGCCGTAAATAGCGGAACTTTTAAGGCGACTCCGCCCTGTACGGTACTGTGTGCGTGGACACCATGGTCTCTAGGCAAGACGACAAGATGACTTCACACGCATGACGATAGCGATTAATTGATCAATTGAGTTCTTTTATTAAGAAGGTGGCTGGTCCGAAGATAAGCTTAGGCCGATCGCATTCAATTGAATCTATTGATTTTTTCTCAAGAAAGACCTCTCTCGAATGAGCGCCCTGTGAAACATTAGCAGAGCCGTCAACTCTGTAGACTGTGTCACAGCGACTTGTTATACGCAGGCCTCAAGATTTGACAGGAAAGCCACGTATGATCTTCAAGGGACAATCTCCATACGAGTCGTTTTCAAGTTGCTGGCTATGCTAATTTTTGGGTCATTTCTGGTATTTCTTAGTGTGTCTCTGGGCTGTTGTCTACAAAAATACAGACCTGTTGATAGCACCGTACCAATGATTTAAGCAGCGTTCGACACTGAAGTATATCAACTAATTTTGGACTGAGGTATGTCTGCCCTGCTCGCTACTGATTCACTGACTGTCCAGGATTAGAAGAACACTTTAGCAATGCATACGCCATAGGAGTCATGACTTGTAAGCTCGTTCTGGGTGTTCAAAAGTTGGCGCTTCGCTACCAGATGTTCTTTCCAAGACAGGCATAGATGCTTCCTGCTTGGGTCTGATTCACTCAGCCTGATCCCATGTCGACTACGGCTGGCAAGACTCTATTGTCTACTGAGCCAGCTATTTGAACCAAAGTCATTGCCCTATCCACCACGGAACTCTGGACTCGCAAGGCTAAAGATCATTCTGATTCGTTGCTTAACATCAGATCCGTGTCATTTGCCTCTTATATGATCTGCCACATTAATCAAACCCAAGGACTTCTTCGCAATGTTCCATGAAAAAGCTCAGGTCAGGCTGCACGAGGATATTACTGAGGGGCGACAATATCCGTGGCGTACATATAATCGATTCAAATCGAGAAGTAAGAGGGCTTTCACACTCAAGCTTTGGGCTGAGTAGGCATAATTTCGTCCATGTGTCTCGAAGAGAAAGCACTTTCTGGGTTCTGACCTATCTGGGGCAGGCCTTATAGTACCCTCTTGCGATGAGTCGCCTGACTGATGATCGAAGTATTCCTCGGGAGTCAGGTGGGCACGGATGAACCTTCAAGCTTCGAGTAACCTGTGACATGGTCGTCGCTGAAATGATGGAGTGCAGCTGATGGTCTCAAACCTCATGGTACACTCTCGGCCACATGCTATCCTCGGAGGAACCTATCGCTATATCTTCGGTACATCGTTCTTTTTACGAAAATTTCAATTTTTTGTTCTGCACACAGAAAAGGAGACTTTTCAGAAATGAGGGATCTACTTCTTGTTCTTCAGACATGTTCCAAAGACTGGAGACACTGCCCCGTGGACAAATCTTATTCCAAGTTCTTCGATTTTTCCGAGGTCAACTGGAAACCCATTTCTTTACACTATAAATTACAACTTCGAAGGTCGATGCTGTTTCAGCGACTCCCTCAGCTGTTGAAATGAAAGCCATCCTTGCAACAGTATTTGCAGCAATTTACCTCGTGAAGGCACAATCTCCAGTATATGGACAGTGTGAGTTTTCTTTTCAGACCGAACAGCTGATGGGATTAATGTATTTATATCTAGGTGGCGGCATGAGTTGGACTGGACCCACCACTTGCGTTGCTGGCTCGAATTGCACATTCTCGAATCCATGTGAGCACCATACAACGTTTAAGATCAACGATTATTTATTTGTACTATTAGATTACTCGAAATGTCTTCCAAGTACTCCTTCGAGTCTGCCATGGAGTCCGCCACCTTCTAGCCCAGGCACTGGCTGTGGACTCCCTTTCCTGGGTGGTGTCAACACAGCAGGTTATGACTTCAGCGTGACAACCGACGGCTCTTTCACAGGCACAGGAGTCACACCTCCTCCGGCTCAGTTTGCACATTTTGCTGCTCGAAATGCAAACCTCTTCCGGATTCGTGAGTAATCAATATATACTCTCAGGGTCTGTTTATCATGGTGTTAATTGCAATGCATCCCTTCATGCAGCTTTCGGTGAGAGGTGTCTTGCCGTTCGCTCTTCATTACTTAACTGCACCCCCTAGCTTGGCAGCTCATGACTCCCACTCTCGGCGGCAGCATCAATGCCAGCTTCTTCGCAGTATATGACGCAACTGTGCAGGCGGCTTTAGCCACAGGTGCACATGTCATTATAGATTTAGTGGGTGTTCGATTTATGAAATTAGGCAACTCACTGACTAATATCAATCGGCAGCACAACTATGCTCGGTGGAATGGCGCAGTCATCGGCCAAGGAGGTCCCACCAACGCACAGTATGCGTCAATCTGGTCCCAACTGGCTACTAAATATGCTTATACCAGCAAGATAATTGTGAGAAAATCCCCCTTCCCCGTCCACAATGATTTTCATTCTCTAATGTCCTCCTTCAGTTCGGGATCATGTAATTCCACCACCTTTTTTTCTGAGTCTGGGCCTCATTCATCATCACTTGTTTAGGAACGAACCACATGATCTTCCACAAGGAACTGCGCTCTGGGCTGCCTCTGTGCAAGCTGCTGTCAACGCCATCCGGGCAGCTGGTGCAACTTCTCAGATTATTCTCATACCTGGCTCTAGCTATTCCAGTGCTCAGATGCTTCCCACAGAGGCCGGTCCGGATCTTCTCAATGTCACTGATCCTGTTGGTCATACCTCCCGGCTTGTTTTTGACGGTGATGTGTCCACTTGGCTGCACAGTGACGTAACTCATTGTTCTACTGCAGTCCACAAATACCTTGACTCTGACAATAGCGGAACCCACCCGGATTGTGTCACGGTGAGCATTGGGCGTTTGCACTGGCATGTAGAAGACACGGCATGGTCTGAGTGAAACGTATTCAAATAGGACAATGTCGGGGTCCTGACAACCCTCGTCTCCTGGCTCCAGTCAAACGGCAATAGACAAGCTCTCCTTTCCGAAACTGGAGGTGGAAATACCTCGAGCTGCGAGACTTAGTAGGCTTTGCCTTATCTTCCCAAAATGTCTATGAAACTGGTTTCTTTGCAGCCTAAAATCAGAACTTGCATTCGTCAAATCGCACTCAAATAGCATCGTCGGATTTTCAGCTTGGGCTGCCGTGAGTAGCATCTTGTCTATTTCTGTGACAAACCACATTGTGACTGATCCCCCTTCTGCTTCGAATAGGGTGCATTTTCCACCTCGTATGTTCTGACTCTGACACCCAACCCAGATGGATCAGACCAGCCTTTGTGGGTACAGGCGATAGAGCCAAACTTGCCATGATTCGGAGTTCTCTTGTATATTCGTTTTGTGATTCTTGTATAGCGAATAGACTTTGATTTGAGCTCGCCTCTATAAGCAGACCGTCTGAATCATCATCTCCAATCAAGTCGGGAGAGAGGAAGTTATAACATCCCTTTTCTTCCCCTGCGCTGCTGCTGAATCAGGGTTGGATTCTGGTCTATCCTTACTCACATTCTTGCTGGGAGCTGAAGTTGGGCTTGATGAAGGTGTCCTGAAAATGTATAAGACATGTTCCCTTTATTCAGAAGGATATTCTTTTGCTTTTTCCAAGCAATTTTATGAAATCAGGTCCATTCAGCTCTGAATGGTGTGGCACATAGGCTGAAGCTATGCTTTACTCCAAACCTGACCTTTGTTTCTACATTGGAGAGCATTATATTAGGAACTATACAACTACAGTGACTCAAAAAATTGTCCCAATGTTTTGCACTTTCTGCTTCATGGTCACATAGCATCACAACAAGGCCAAATAGAGCCATTGTTAAGGGCTATATGTGAAATCAAGAATTATGTAATTTGATGATGGTTCCATGAAGATACAGCCAATTCATTTTGGGGACTCATTGGGACAATTATTTGACTGAGTATCAGAAATACAGAAAATGCACAATTCAGTACTTTGTATTGCCCCCCTTGGTCTTTATAACTGCTTCCACCCTTCTAGGCATACTGTCAGTCAACTTCTGACACACCTCTGGCTCTATAGCATTCCACACCTCTGCCACTCTCTCCCAAATCTGCCAAACTCCTGTTGCTGGTGTTTTATACTTGCACAACTGCAATTTGATATGATGCCAGAGATGTTCAATGGGATTAAGATCTGGAGACTATGGTTTCCAATCTAGGAGAGTGATATCATTCTCTGCCATCCAGTTTCTGACCTTTCTGGAATTGTATTTGGGGTCATTGTCCTGCTGAAAAATACAATCCCTGTGACACCTGTGGTTCATCACACAGAGCTGACAAGGGGGAAATCCTAAGCTTTAGACACTGTCTATGTACACAAGAAAGAGGGAGGCTCACCTGACAAGGGGGAAATCCTAAGAGGAAATCTTAAGGTCCCTTATCAATGAGTC
>QLPI01058578.1:0-10217 GCA_003314275.1 Chroogomphus rutilus
AGTTGAACTCCTTACCTTGACAAGAGAGTACATTCCAGCAGTCGCCCCAAACAATCCAGCAGACCATCCCAGCAAGTACAGTCCTTGAAACAGAGTTAAGATTTCATTATTCAGAACAAAAGTGTCAAATAAAGTGATGAAATACCAAAGTAAAGTCGAGAGCGTGGACCACGAAGGTACAAAGGTCGAGGGGAAGTCTATCAGACATACAAGTCTGCATATTGCCATCCTCTGAATTCAAAGCAAGAGCTATTACCTGATATAATTTCTGTTTCTCTAAGACTCTGTTGGGCCCTAGAGAAAATTGTAAGAAATATGAGCCCAAGTTACGACTTCTCTCACTGTTTACGATAGCGTCCAACATAGTTACTCCAGGATAGATTACGTAATCTCCAAAGCATGAATGAGCGGGTACGTGTGAGGGTAAGTCTCTTAAACATTGTTCGTCTTTTAGCACATACGTTGAGCGGAAACTTGAAAGGGTGTCACGATACATCGACCTATCATATATGGGAACACGGCTGAGGCTATCTCAGAAGAAGAACGCAAGAATTCAAAGACTCCAGACCATACTTTTCGCTGGACAGTGGCCCTTCGAAGCCCTGCGACTGCACCTGACAGTCAGCCAGGCGTGGTAGGAGGTGCTGATGATCTTAGTTACTTCATCAAACGCGTGACTTTCAAGCTGCATGATACTTACCCTACTCCCAACAGAAGTACATCTCGGATATGATTCTAGCAACAAGACCATTGACTCCATTCACTTGTAGACCTTGATAAACCACCTTTCGAAGTTACCGAGACTGGGTGAGCAGCGCTTTGTTCTTCAATGATTTAACTTCTAACACTAATGTAGCTGGGGAGAGTTTGAAATAGGCATTCGAATAACTTTTGTTCAGGAGTCCGGAGAAAAGGCTCTTTCGTTGCACCATCATCTGAAGCTGCACCAATGGGGACCGGACGGTGGGCCTCCTGATCCCTCTGCACCTCCTCCGCCACCTTCGCCACACCCTGTTCATTCATGGCAATATGACGAAATCGTTTTCAACGAGCCGTATCAATCTTTCCTCAATATCCTTATGAAGCATCCGCCAACTCCATTGCCCAACATTCGCAAGAAGCCAGTGCCGCCTCATCAGTCTCATGTTGGGCCCGTCTCTGATGTAGACTCGGAGGCGCCAGAATTTACAGCTGTCATGGAGAAGGATGAAGCAGAGAGACTAGAAATCGCCCGTAAGAGCATTGTGGTGGAGGTAGATAAATTCAGAGCAATTCTCATTGCCAAGGAACGGGAACTCGAACAGCTCAAGAAGCAAGTAGAAGCCCAGTGATACATTACTAGTACAGTAGTTGGGGTGTGTACAAATTAAAATCACAATGATGCAGGAGTACAACCATCCGTCCTTTCAGAGAAATGGTCCCCAGCCCGGATACATCCTTCCCTAAATGTGCTAATAAGGTCGACGTCGGTCATTAGCGTCTGAAGTCGCTCACCAAATTTTTATTGCTTTTGGCTTCCTGTATGAGAGTGTCAACGAGATTACCTGTAGTCATCTCCTTTCCTTCCTTCCAATCATCTCGTCCCTCCCCAGAAGTATATATGCCCTGAAGTTTCTTTTGGATAGGGAGCAAGGCGTCTTCAGCGAGCTTGCGCAAATCTACTTCATTCTTCAGGGCGTTTGCATAGCCAGCAGAGCCTTTCCTCTTCTGGGCTGCTGCCTTCCGTTGTTTCTCCTGGGGAAAAGTAAAGACGGTTTGTCTCGACCTCGGGAAACGGAGGAAGACTAACCATTCTTTTTTTCTCATCTTCCCATTCGACCAAAGGGTCATGAATAAAAGCATCGAGCACACTCATGAGACAATCTTTATTCCTGCGGAGCAGGTTCATGGTGACTTCGCAGGCAATTCGAAATGGACCTGTAACATGAAATTCAGATGTGAATGCTGTTCTTTGAACGCACATCCCTACCATCGACATTAGTGACACCTAACCCATCTTGCATGTTTTGTGTTAAACGGAAAGGAACGCGTTCGGGTGTCTCTAGTCGTTTTCCCTATAAAATACACTATCAAGAGATATCTAAAACATTAAATTTGAGCCAACCCTTTCGAAGAGACAATCAAAGTCAACATGAACAATATCCCCAGTGTTTACGTCCAAGAGGATATTTTCCGAGTGTCGATCACCTAATCTGGAAAATGAACACACTGTTAAGTGGGGCTTGAGGTAGAGGGCGGAAGGTTTCTAACTGACCCGATAATAAATCCCACCATTGACATTACAGCAGCCGTGCGTGCATAAGATAACCGACTAGCTAACCATGTTGATGGCTCCGGGAAAGTGTCGATGAACCATTCGTGAAACACAGGCGGAAACCTGAGGTATGATCATAGATCTATCATCCGCAGAAACAATGAGGATCATCGCACATTGACAGAACTTCGCGAACAAAATACTCTGCTACTTTGTCGGGAGGAAGGTCTTTGATCTTCATGCAAGCCTGATGGACAGCTGTAGTCTGTAAATAATTTAGTTTACGATGTTGTGCAAAACCTATCAGCATGAGCGTTACCCAGACTGAAATGCCTCGAACTTCATAACCCCGCATGAGGACAGGGCGCATTGGTACTGTGTTAGGCACCCATTGTATGAATCCTGACTCCTCGTTCAGCGTAATAACACTGTATGTTCGTATATCTGCAATGGAGCTTCATAAAGTGCGTTTTACTTGGTGGAAGGATTTGAGACTTACGAAGTTGACGACGTCGAGAATCCGAGTTAGTCTTAAGCAACTTGTTGATGATTGCATTGAAGTCCATCAACCTTGCATCCTTCCGTAGATCATCCCTGGGCTTCCCCAAAAATGCAAACGTCTTTCCATTGTCCGCGTGGATTATAATCTTACGGGGTTTAGCCAATGATTTCATTACCTCGATAGCATCATCAAACTCTAATAGAGTCATCAACGGAAACATCTTAGTCAAATTATTCCTGAACATACTGTGAATAGTTGGCAAGTGGTGGGGAAATGGCTGGTGTGAAGCTTCAAGGGATGATTCTGATGGCAGTGTTGCGATAAGTGATTCCTGTAGGGGAACAATAAGCTGGGAAGGAGCGAGCTTGGCTAAACCGGGAAATAGTTTAGCCACGCTCAGAGGTGCTTTTGGATCGTCTGGCACAGCGTGGTTACACAACTTTAGTAATTCGTCTGTCATTACTCTGCAGTGAGTTGCAAGTGCTGACACAGTTTTGCCCGCATGTTGAGGGTTGCCCTATGCATTGAAATTATTATGGGATGTGTACAGCATAAAAATGGCGCACTGTAAGCTTATTAATGATCATTTCGCCCCTCATACTACGCTCAGGTTTCTTTGACTGCACGACCGACATGAAGAGCCATAGGCCTTGATGAGGAAACTCTTGAAGGACACGAATGATAAGATTCGATAGCAAATCGTAAACAGATTTGTTTGAATGGTCGATTCGAGAGACAATTTGCGGAAATGCCGTTAACCACTGCGATTGATTCCTGAATTTCAATATAGAAGCGTCTTTCATATAAAATACCTTGTATGTTGCTACGGATCGCATGGCCGTATTTATCTTGCTGTTCGCCTTGGTCAACAATTGGGCAGAATCAGCCCTACTTGACAAATCCATGTAAGTGTCAGGAAACGTTCTTAGATGTTCTCCCACTTTTTTGGACTATTCTCTTTTTCTCCGAGGTCAAGCCACAGTGTTAGCATACGGGGCATTGTTTGATAAACATATTTAGAGCCTGCTTGTAAAGTCCTGGCGTAACATTTAATTGTCTGATAATTGAGGTCGCGGCCGCTGCTTGATGTGAGTTTATTCCATGCTAAGTAAGTAGGATGACATACTTAAATGCATCCTTCTCAGTAGCCGATTTTCGAGCGAATTGCTGGTCATAAAACTTCCCGAGATGAAAATGTGAACTTTCCCAACTATACACGTAATTAAAGATTGCATCTAGAAGATAGTATATTGGCATATGTACTCACTTTTGGGCGAGACTGACTGCTTCCTTGAACCCTTTATGTATGACATCCATGTCGAAGCGTTCGGCATCGAACATCCACCGCGCACGTAGAACGTGTGCCTTTGTCGTCTTTAATACAATCCAGCTAAGTAATAAACAGATAAATACCTTTGCAGTCATCCGGGCAACCTCCGCACCAGGCTCTTCAGTCAGATCAATGAGGTTGGTTTGAGCGGTCAATAAACTGGATTTTTCCAGGGCGTTGTTGAGCTCCTGAAGAGCTCGAATGGGCTCTCCGCTTGCCTTGACTAGTCTCGCACTTTGGATAAATGAAAATGGGGCATCAGCTCGTTGAGCTTGGAGCATTGCACTGTACGCTGTCTGAGAATGGCCGGCCTTCCGTGCTATTTTTGCCGTAGAAAGCCAAGCCTGCCCAATAACATATTTGAGTCCTTTTGCATAAGGTTCACTGAAAATGGCTGAATTAACTAATCATGAGAATAGGAAAGATACCCACCTCACACCTAACGCGGTACGCTGTAGACTTAGAACAGGCTCTCGTGTTCGAAAGCTGGGGAGCGTAGCTTCAAAACGCCTTCTCAGCACTGCAAATAGGATGCCAATTGTATTATCTTTAGTTTTGCTTCCAGATTGACGAACGACTGCGGTCTCATAGATCAATTCGACGTCCCGCACAAGATGGAGGTTTAGGACCGACTCATAAGCTCGTCGGTAAGAATTTCTGCCTGCGGCATGAATGGGGGACCCCAATTGCGCCCGAGCAGTCGAGAGGGCATTAGAAACTCCTTCTAGAGCTCCTTCCCGAATAGCTAATAGGACTCGAGCTACTGCTATCTCCGGAAGCGGATTGGATGTTGAGCGTTGTGCCAAATCTTGAACACATCCCCAATCACCCACCATCCAGGCGCCTTCAGCTTGGAAGCCACTAAGAGCATCGTACCAGTCTGCATTACGGCTTAATACACCTTTAATATGAGTACGAAGGGTGTCTGAAGGATGTATCTTCGATCACTATTGACTAGTGTCATTATATTGGGATCTTACCGTAATGTCCTAAATTCCGAAGACATCGTAGAAGTCCAAGATGGCATTCCAGATTGTCAGGAGATGCCTGCAGTTTAACCTCCCAACAACTCTGAGCGGACGTCCACCTACCAGTGCTTTCATGTTGACGAATTTGATGGTCCAAAGAAGGTGCTAGTACTTTGGTGGTGATACCTTCCATGCCATCAGGCTCGTCCAAGTGAGCATAGATCTCATGGAGCCGATCGTAGTACGTTTGAAGCTCGACATCGTCACGGGAAACCCCTTGAGCTTCGCGTGTTAGAATCTGCCGTTCGAAATTCATGAGTGACCGGGCATAGGCTTTGCACTCGAAGGCCGCCTTCGCCATTAGTTCGTGATCTATACTCGAGAGTACCGAATCGACTTTGGCGAGATTACTCTCGGATTCCTGCAGTGTATCAGATATACGAGAACGTTTTGCTTCTGTACGTCGTTGGACAAGATCTTGTCGAACTGTACGTATCCATTTGTTTAGGTGATCCATGAGCATAAAGATGGTCTATGTATAATATTAGAAAGAAGTGAATGATGGTAAAAGATGCAAAGATACCTGAGCACAGAGTAATCTGCGATCCTTGGGGGAATTAGCAGCAGGATGAACTTGATCCACGAGCACAGCAGCAATCTCTGCTTGTAGATTCTTTGCATCCAAGTCGCTGCCTGAGATGAGAACATGGAGGACGAGATGTGGTAAGAGGTGCCGAGCTACTCCTACATCCCGATCTACCACAACTGGACGAAATACATCGAATATCGCTTTGGCACGATCCACAGAAACTCTGTCAATGAGATGACCTGTCCAGTCCTGTAACCACTCCCGATACGTAGGCTTCGATGGATAGATAGGATGGGCAATATCGCGCGGGGGCTTCCGTGTACGCGTATACTTGGATTGTAATAGTGGTGCGCAGGCCTCAAGTACATGCCGCGGGAGCTTTGACCACCTGGATCGAGTCTTCATAGGGAGGGCAGATGATGAGCGCGCGGATACTAGTTGTTCGGTGAAACCACAGAATTTGAGAAGCTCTTGAATAGCAAATGCAAGGTGACTCTGAAATTTGATATCGCTGGTCGACCTGAATGTCCCTAGAAGAACATCTGTGATAAGGTAAAGAGAAAATTGGATTGATTCTTCTTCGTCCCCAAAGTTTTGATATAATATCATGCTTGAGTCGCTGGCCACCAGTTCCAAGCGGTCCGGATCGACAGCTCCTAATCTCCCGATACAATCAAATGCCAGTGCCTGTAAAGCCTCGACGCCTTCTCCGTCGCGGCAAGCAGTATCCCACAGACTCGCGACGACCTTGCTTATGACGGGGTCAAATACATCACCTGACGCTAGTTTAAGTATATGCTGTTGGTTTTTATCCATGAAGTGCCTGAGCTCCAATAAAGAGAGTTCGGCGACAGTTATATTGTCGCTCTTTACGCGACCTAGCAAGTTCTCGAGTTGCTTGGTTGAGGACCAACTTGATCGAAAGGCATCTAATTTGGTAGAGAAGGGCGCAAGGTCGGGAATGTCGTCCAAGCACACGATGTCATCCAAGTTTGTGCCAATGGCATCCGCATTATCTAGTATAAGATATTTAAAAGCTTGTTTTACAAGATCTCTCCCGGAATGCCCAATATCAGGCCAGGCCGCCACGAAGGCAGCTGAAGTTGGTCCGATATAAGGACCGATATCCCTAAAAGCAAGAGTCGTGATAAATATGTGCCAGCTGAACAAAGTTTCATCCGCAAGTGCGGGGACGGTCAGCATGCTCTGCATTGTGGCCATGATCTGGATAACTGCATTAAAATAAGCAAAAACATCTGTTGCACAACAGAATACCTGAGGGGCCACTGTAGTTATCTGGGAACCAACATGATGAACCAAAGCACCCAAGCTTCGCATGATTTTCTTCTTGACACTGAGGGGCCGCTTGCCATGCACATCCTGAAGCACCTCGTTCAAGTGTGAAACTATACCCATCACGTATTCACTGAGCAAATTTGAATGACGATGGCGACGTTCGGAAGCAAGAATGCTCTCAACCTTCAATATTGCGGATACAGCCTAATTGCATGTAAGGAACGAACAGTGAACGAATTGGGATGGGAAAGACATACCTGATCCACGCGCTTGGGATCCTCGTCGCCCATACAAATAACAATCTCTCCTAGGAGAGGCACCACCGTGCTTTTCACCAGCATAAGAACGGTGACCTCTTCGCTTGCATCGTTTTTGCTCTGCACAAGGAGGTCTAGAATGAATTTAAAAACTGTTTCGGTTCTACCTGGTTCGTCCAACAAAAAGACATGCGCTAGGACGTCGTGTGTAGTGACAAGTGAGACGGGTGATACTCTTATCTCCCGTGCAACCTTGTTAAGCACGTCTCCGTTGCAAGTACAGACTAAATGAGGCAGAAAATGGGTGATCGTGAGGTTGTAGAACTTGCTAGCGGACATATCAAGGAAATTGCAGGTCTGAAAGAAGAGGTCCGGGTTTGTAGATACAGCCGAGACGATGGAAACCGACATCTGGGGAAGGTAAGGCGCCAGTAAAGAATACGGGCTTTTGTCATGTTGTTTGGCTAAATTAAGAAGCTGGAAATACAACATGAGAACCCGAAATAGTCGAAGCAAATGGAGATAAAGACCTGCATGTATGCAAGGCCCTTTATGAGTGGATTGTGATGACCGAGTTGCGCCGCAATTGATAACAAAACTTGCCCCAGGACATCACCCTGTACAAATCTTGAGGGCTGTCAAGACTGCACCAGATGAAATGATGAATTTTGAACAGACCGTCCAACAAGACCTGCAGTGACCAATGAGGTCTCTGTAACGCCTAATATATTCCCGCACAGGAGGTCGGTTGCCACTCGAATGAGTGGCGAAAGACGGTTCGATGTTCCGTGGATGGTGTTTTGGCAGACAGGCAATAACTCCACAAGTACACGTCTGAAAATATCATGAGTGGAATTATTAGGAAAAGAGTGAAGGACAAGCTCACCCTGCACTCAGCCTGACCGTCCTTTCACGCCTCTGCATACCCTGTTTTATCAATTCGATGATACTTTCTAACCTGTTTGACCCCAAAGCTTGCGAATGGTGCCTCACTGCTTGTCGAAGGATCTCGTAAGTTCGCCGACGTACTTCTAGTGACACTGCTCTCTCATGACCATCGAGTAGACGCAAGATAATAGTAACGAATGAAGGAATGAAAGACAGCCCTGAAGTTATCGATGTTCTTGAGCAGTGTGAGTTTCCAGGATGGCTGAGAAGACAAGGAAGGCGGACGAGTTGTGTTGTAATCAAAACACGAGAATCACAGGAGGTATCATTGGGAATTCTAGAGAAGCAATGAGATCTCTAGGATAGATGGATAGAAGAATCAAAAAACCAACCTACAGAGTCTTTGGCTGACTGCCTCTATAATTTTCCCACACCACTCCGTGTCACTGAGTAAAGCAGTCTCACTCGGGCACGATAAATTGTCCAAGAAGAGCCACTTTGTGATCGTCGTACAGACTTCAGCTCTCCAAAACGAGGAGTCACGCTTCCTTTTACCCAATAAAGATGAAGTTGGTATTTCTACTGGGCAGTATTGTTCGTGAATAGCCTCAAGAAGATGATCACGTTCCGGACAGGAAGCTTTGGCCGAAAGAAAGATCTCAAGTCGCTGCAGACGTTCGAAAGGAATTAGAGGTATTGATTTTCGCAAATATATATAAATCAGGTCCTATTCGATGTCATGATGAGTACGAAGCAATTGAAAACCAACAAACCAAAAATTACGCATAGCTTGGATTCTCTTTCGTCTTCCCGACCTCGACTCTCGAGCATTTCCTGGAGCCAAGTATCCTCTATTCCCAATCTAGTCCCGTGTGGTACCGCATTTAAAACTTTGACCAAGTGATGATCGACTTGGTCCCATGCAGGCTGAGGTCCGTCCCGGAGTCGTTTCATCAGTAATCTGCATAAGTATGGTGGTACAATGAGGGTCTCAACAGCCTTGAGGGAAAGTAATGGTTCGATGGCTAGTAGCAAGCGAGCAATGGCAGCTGTCCGGCGAGTTACAGACATATTGTGGGTAAAAGTCAAAAGATTGGAGAAATAATGGCAAGCGGCTTCGGCGGCGCGCTTCGAAATGTTGGACAGAGCTGTTTGCGTCGTTAAGGGACGAAGAGAGGAGGTCACCAGGTGCAACGAATCCGTTATAAGCGCGTCAAAAAAAATGACATTTTGAATAACAACTGTATTCTTTACTCCTATGAGCTGTGTCATAGAATGTCATAGATGTGAGCTTCGCACAGAATATGCTAATCCTACCTCTGACAGGAATCCACTAATCCGTGGAATTTCAAAGAATGTCAATTGTAATGGCCCCAAAAATTGGATCGACGATAGATCTGTGCAATGACTTAGATACCCCAAGTTTGTTGGGAAGGAATTTTAGCACCTGTCGCGATTCCTAGACATTCATCTAGACATGTTCGAAGGGATCCCCAATTCGGTCGGGGCCGTTTCTCTGGCCTTATATCGTGACTCGTACCTGCGAGAACCGCTAGCAATTCTAATGCAACTACCTGCAATCGCGCTTTAAGTTGTTTGGGTCCTATGCCATCTTCTCCTTCAAGGTTGCCAGACGCGATCCACGTTTCAAGAGTAGCACCAAATATCAGGAACTGCGCTAGCATTACCTGTTCCAATTTTTCCTTTCCTCCCACTATGCCTTCAACACATAAGAGTGTGCGGGTTATCAGGTCCAGAGAGACGTCAATAATTTTGACCCTGTCCTTTAACATGCGCCATTCTGCAACGCCGGCATGTGGAAACTCGCCCATCATGATACAACAAAGATCACGAAGCAAAGTGACCATTTCTGGTTGTCCATTACCTTTGATGAGAGTACCAGGAGGTAAGACATCAACAAGAATGGAGTTAAGATAATCCAAAAGTTCTTGAGGGGTCAAATCATCTTCTAATGATGCCTGGAAAGGGCTTGATGGTGGCATGGTGGCATAGGAATCAACAACAACGCGTACATGTAGATCCACAGCAGCCCACCTGGACTCAACCACTGCCTTTTTTTTTCAATCTATACTGCAGCATATGTATACCATGGTATGGTGACAGCATGTAAAA
>QLPI01058658.1:0-11345 GCA_003314275.1 Chroogomphus rutilus
TCTTGACACCTGTCCTCTTCTGACCCGTCTATCGGAAAACTCCCAGGCAACGCATATACCTCGCGGTACAAAACTCATAGCCAATTGCACCTTTCCCCACGTGTTCCTCGATCTCTATTTCATATTGTATCCCCTTTGCTGTCATCTAGCAAAAAGCCACTAGTCGACTGAGCGAGCCTAGACAAAAACATGATCGTTTTTACAGAGTCTTATCGCAATTGCACTTTCCCCACGTGTTACTCAATCTCGATATCTTATATTCTTTGTCCCATATACCGAAAAGAGGTAACTTGCTGACTCGCCATTTAGAGGTAGGGAAAACTGATGCCGTTTTTACCAAGGCTATCCACTGGTAAACCACACGTGCCCTTACATAAAACTCACCCTCAATTTGAACTAAAGCTACCAGGATACACTCTTGGAAATTGATTAAACAAGTAGTGATGTATCTTGATATATAAATACAATCTGATCACGCGCAACGATCCCAACGCCGTGGCTCACATTAACATCTGCTTCACTGCCGAATACTTCGACACCACAGTCGGGAGCACATCGTCCAGTATAGCTTCAAGACCAGAGATACACTTTTGAAAGTTCGCAAGCAGAGGGGGTTCATTCAAACATGGCTCTAGCACCTCACGAAGACGCTCTTCAAAAGAGTTGCACTCCCTATAAACACACAACATCTTATGTCAACAAAAAGCACGACATAATATGAAGAAAGACCAACTTACGACACAAAGACCTCATAACTTGCAAGCGTAGTGATTGTGGCATTGAAGTCAGTGGTGAGGCGCACAAAGACATCTGACACCTGCGCAGCAGAGAGTGTGCCGCATCTCCACAAATGGAGTGAAACGAACAGTTGTTTGATGGAAAGTTCGAGACGTCCCACGGTCCAGTCGAGGGCACGAACGCTCTGAGATTAATGACCAGTCAAGTAAAGTTCAGAGCCTCCATGCACCACCATCGCAGGCTCACCATAGCATTCGTGTTTTTGTGATATCCTTTGTATACTATCGATTGATCTCGGCTGAGAAGGAACGAGGTGTTGGCTGAAGCAGTAACGGGCAATGTCATCGAGACGCTGCTGGTGTAGGGAAGTTGAAGATAAAGAGAATCGCGACTCGGTATAAACGGAGATCTAGTATAAAAGCGAGGGGAAAGAATGTGCGATTCAGGGAGAGAAATGTAGGTATTAGGGTGACTATAAATCATTCTAAGGTAAGGGTTGAACTCAAGTTTACGTGCTGCTTTGGATCCACAACGCGTCCACACCATTCCGTCACGTGGACGTATAAGACGGAAAGGGGGTTTTTTTTTTCATCTATCTTGTCTAAGTATTATGTCTTCTGTATCAAAATTTAAGCTGAGGATTTAGGTAATGTGTAGTCTTCGGTTTCTGGCGGTGGGGTAACAACACCACTTGATAACATCCGTTGAACCACCGAATCCGAGCTATCCGCCCTGAATCTAGGAATAAGATTACGTTAGAAGATACAGACACTCCGACTGACGTGAGTGTCCTTGCTGCGCCCCGCAAAACCTCCCCGCTGTGAAACTCGATTTTCTCGACCCCAGCAAGCCCATCAGCACGCGTTGGTCCAACATTTAACAAGAGGACAGGCTTGTTCGCATCAACCGCATGCTTGACCAACCTATCCATTCGTATAATCAATCTTTTGCAAGTACAGCAAAATCAGAGGCGTGCCGGAAAGCAGAGTAGGTTGCCAGGGTTGTGCCCACTACGAGCAGACGATCACAATTTTCAATATGAGTAAACCTTCACAATAATAATGTGACACAGGCCCATCGCGGCAGTGAGAAGATGGAATGCTTACGATTGGTCTCGAATATTGGTTGGTATCGATTCCCCGAAGAAAATAACTGACGGTTTCATCTATGATACAATGAAATACCGCATTTGTAATGGGGGGGAAGAAGCCTTACCACGTCATCTGCTATCCCTTCCTTCAAACAGGCCTCACAGGGTGGTATTACAAAATCATCAAATCGGACCCCCGGCATTTCGACCTAGCTCTCCCGGTCATCGGTGAGAGAAAGAGAAGTAAAAATCCATAAAGCGCGCGTACATCACCATCCGGGTTGGTGCGCAGTTGCATTCCAGTAGTTTCCACTTGATCAGTCAGTGCTTTCCATCGCGGGTTTGCGGCAGCTACTCTGGTCTGGAACAGCAACCGCGATTCCAAGTGATGTCTTCGGCAGTGAACTTGCTGAAGATAGGATCGAGAAATGTGAGATCATTCGTGGGGAGAAACACGGTGTTTTTCTTACATGTAAACTACCATGCAACTGCAGGATTCTGGGATCATCGTCTTCTACGTCCAAAGAACTCGCTTTGAGATGCAACCCATCCACATTTTGCGTAATAATGGTTCTCAAGTGTGAGGTATGTAACAGTGCTGAAATTGCGTAGTGTGTTGGATTTGGCTGAGCCCTTAAAACTGGGGGATAACCCATGTAGGAACGCGACCAATACCTCTGTCTTCATTCAACATAGTCTCAATCAAATCCCGCACGACAGCGACAAAGTTTCATTTTCACCCGCCTAAAATGGTGTCCTCTTGGATTGTTCTCGACTAATTCATGAAACTACCGCGATCACTTAGCACGTTGCAACTGGTCATGACGACAAATCACCTCACGAAAATCGGCCTATCAGAACATTAAGCAGGAGGATTTCGAAAAATCTCTGGGGCTCACTTGTAATTAGGATTCATATATCTTCCATCCTTACCTCTGTACGCCCGGATGCCAGAGTCTATGCTCACGCCCGCTCCGGTCAGAACGACAGCATTGCCCAGGGAGAGGAATGTTGTCACTCGATCAATCGCAAAATCCAGGGATATTTCTGGAGCCTTTGAAGCATTTAGAAGTGCAGAGGGGATGTTGGGAATAGAAACCCTCATGGTTACACTCGTGCCGGAGTTTCAACAGTGATGTCATCCAGATAAGTACAACCTACAAACTGGAGAGTGCTTTCCTGTTTGATGCTTCAATATGATATTAGATCCAAAACGATTACTAATTAATACAGTTTTGTGCATGCTCGCCACGGCCTGGGACCGTCCAAATGAAGAAAGGGTAACTACTAAAAGCGCTAACATATTACATCGTTCGGAGGAAACCATGTGACCAATTGGATTGGTCCAAATTCGTCGATAAGTCTAGTTGGCCAGTACCCGAAGACGAAGGCGTGGCAGATGCTTCCCTTCCGTCAGATTCTGGCACAGGAGAATAGAATGCTTGCTGTTCCAGCCACTGTAAAGCGTAACTTGGGTGTGATTGAACAGACCGTTGCGATGAAGGAGTATAGACGTCTGTGGGAGAAGTTGGGGTCAGTCCCGGGTGGTTTGTCGTGGGTAAAATGTTCGCTTGAGGGAAATACGAGGATCTGTCATCTGGGCTTTGAGAATGTGACACTGACGAAGGGGAACCCTTCATATTTGTATTTGGAGTCTCCATGTATAACCGAGCACCGCCTAAATTCATATGAACCGTTCGACCACTGGGACGATCGTCTGGAAAGCTCTTGCGCTGAGCCAGTGCGATACGGGCTTTGCGTTGCCAGTTGGTCATCATTTGCTGGAGATAGGACGACATTGGAACGAAAACACCGAAACAACGTCTATTTGGCTTACCAGTGCGTTAGGTGGCTGCATTGACCGACCTTCAGTAGCACGGAATAACTCGCACGCTTGGTCCAAGTGATACATAGCCCGGTCCGAGAACGAGTTACAAGGGCTGCGAGCGACAAGAGCGCCTAGAAGCAACTACTTCAAAGCGTCAGCAAGAGTTAGCAAGACACATGATAATCTCAAGGCCTTACCGATGCAGAAAACGAATGGCTCCAGTATGGATGCAAACGTGATACGAGACGGGGGTGAATATTGTATAAATCCCCTAGATCCGCAATCTGATAACAGGCTGTGTGGAAGCAAACAACCACAGATGGGGTGAAGGGCGACTGAAGAATACTTTTGGGGTAGTTTCGAATAGCCTGAACGAGGAACCGTCTGTGAATGTACATTAACGCTAACAAACGGCTATGATTATTGGTACCAAATAAAAATAAAAAGTTAAACACGTACTTGCATTCCGCCACATCCTTACTATATATCGTTGCAAAATGAGAGTGATTGGCACCTCTGGCAGGTTGTCAGGCGACCCTGGCTCGGGAAATACTAGTTCTGAAGGAACGGGAAAGTGCCGGAGCTTTTGATCATATTCAAGCATACCACCATAGTTCGTCGTGGTTGCACCGGTAGTTTGTGCCAATACCTCGCTAATAAGATTTGTAAAAGAATACTTCCACCTATACAACCAAAGGTAACTTGATGCTCCTGACACCTTGAACAGTGAATACAACGTACTTATAAACTGTTGGCAATATATTAGTTTCAACACAGGCTTGCAGACGGACGAAAAGAAAGAAAGAAAAAACTTACAAAGGCCTCCTGAAGTTCCTCCAGTTTCCCGTGGTTTTTTACAATCAATCTGAGCGAAAACCATACTGCTCGGCCGTCCATACTCGAAACTCTGCCATAATAACTATCAGAAAGCGAGATATCTTGTAGAGAATGACAAACCTGCCAAACATCCCCACTGTAACCGGACTTGAGAGAATATCCGGGATATTTGCACAAAGCACTTACCTGATAAACTCCCAAAATGTACCGCGTCGTCGATTTAACTCAGCTGTGTTTTGTAGCTTGGTAGATTCGCGATCTTTCTAAGCGTGAGTTGTACAGTGTTAAATATATAAGCAACACTGACGGAGTCCAATCTGTGCATGTCATGTAAGAAAAAACCTCGATGGTCGGGAATATGAGACGACGCACAGCCTGCACAAGCTTAGACAGCAATCCAGTAAAGGCCCATATGTAACCAGTACTTCTTCTACCCGGAGACCTTGAGAAAGATCAATAAATCCAATCAACCGGCTAGATGAATGGAAGACTAATACATTCTCATGTACCACACCATCATTGACTGAGAATGCTGTGAATCATTCGCGAGGCAAAGCATTGAAAAATGAACGTTACCATTGATTGTACACAATCAAGTGTTGTGTTGTTGAAAATTTCCTCTCCAGACAGTGCTGCGCGAGCTAACGAATGATACTCTTCAGCTTCGGGAGGACAAAGTGGTTTGTCGGTGTCAAACAAGGCTCCCAAAGCGAATACCATCAAAAGTAAGGATAGTCGATGAAGATTTACTTGCCGCAAGGATACTGGTAGCTTATCATCGAGGTACACTTCACCCATGAGGGTATTTAAATCTTCTCTCGCAAGAGGCAAACAACTATTTTAGTTGCAGAGTGAGCGACCTGGCGTTGGGATACGTTAGAAACAAAGTTACCACCAAGAAAAGTTGTTGTAATAGGTATCGCAAATGCGGAGAGCCTCCACATAGTCGGGTATAAATGGGATGAATCGATCCCCATTAATCTGTTCAACCGGGTTGGACGGCGGAAATGGAAACAAAACGCTCTGCAGGAACAAATCTGGCGGCAGCCTTAAATCATGACCCGACTGCTGTTCATGCTGAGAGGCGTTGACCTGAGAAAGTTCATGATTTTTGAACGATCGCAAATCAAAAGATCATTCACCTGCAATAGGAGCTATCCCGAAGCGAATCAACAGAATAATAAGGAAATATCGGAACACACTCACTTCAGACGACGCAGTCTCTCCATGGAATTGTGACTCACCGAACGGACGGATTGCAACTGACCCCATAGCCTCAGTGAGCTCATCTGGGATTTCAGTAGGGGGAGCGTTGGTTTTAATGTCTGGGGCGACAGATACCGGGCTCGGCGTCCGTTCATCCTCTGCACTTAAAAGTAATGGGTGGGGCTCTGCTGAAATGGAAGTCTGGATAACCGAAAGCGCATCCTCTAAGTCGTGAATTCTGGCAGACATCTGAGCCATTTTTTCGTGAAGTTTTAAAGCACTAGTCTTCAGTGATCTACCACAATGAAACGGTTAATCAGTACATGGTGGTGAGAGGTTGAACATACCGTGTACCCTTCATGAATGAGCCTTCGGGACATATCGCAGCGCACCTATACGAACGTTAAGAAAGTACAAGCGAGTATCACGACCCCTCTTACCCGCGTTTCTGGCAACTCTCGCCTATGTAGGAAACATAATCATTAGTTTAAGGCATCCATAAAAGTGAGAGATGAGCTGACAAGGAAAGACCTATCACGAGAGCCCATATAGTCAGCCTCGCCTTTTAGACAAGGAGATAAGCTATTAACCTGCCTTTTCACATCGAAGCTTCAACCTTCTGCATTCGCCGCAGGCCTTTCTGCGGCTCTTGTTGACACCTTGATAACTGTCTACGCGTGTTGCCATCAGCAACTACTAAGCAGCAATATCCTATCCGAAGGAAATGAAATTTTCCACGAAAAAAATTGGGGAGGGATATATATAATAAAGGAAGACGGATGAGGGGGATGGAAGGGATGAAAAGAGACGATGAAGATGACAAAGGACAGTCTGGTGGTAAGGTTGCGGCGTTCGAGACAAGGGCGTTGTATTTTGATCAGACTTTGGCGAACTCCGCTGGCTAGTAGAAAATCGCTATTTTGTCCGTTTCATGGCCCATATTGCCTTCCCAATTCTCGCCTTGGCGCTTCAAACTAATAAGAATAAATTCTTGTAATCAAGTTCAGAAGTTCTGTTCAATCGAAATGAGTCAGGGTCGTCTCCTGATATCCGCCACAGCCAGAAAAGGATCCGCCTCGCCGATTAGATGTCCCATACAGAAACGGGCCTGCATCGCCGAGTCGCAGTGCAGCTGGCTGCAACATATAAATTTCTCAGAGACTGTTGCGGTGAATTAGAATCCTTCACCCAAGTGATCCGTAAACGGTCGGGTAGTACCAGGATCAGCGAAGCTAGCCACCCAACATTACCTCCAGTACCCACCGTGATGAACAGCAGCTTCCAAGTTATGGACACAGCGTTATCCATGTCCACACTAGTTTATCCTGTCTGAGGTTCGGAAAAATGTAGTACGATTTCTCATGAGCCATCCAGAGATTAGGCCAAATTGATTCGACGAAGTGACTTGCATATCAATTCAGTTTCCGAGAAGCCCGGCAGAAGCTACACGGAAGAAGTCACCGCTGATAGAATTTCAATTTTGAAATCTTATATCTGAGTATATACGTTTAGAGTCTTGTCACACTTTCCAAACCGGTCTTCAAATTTGATTATCTTGCCCATCAGGAGACCAAAATGCAATCATATTGTCAAAATGGTTCCGTCAGAGTCACTGTTGCTCCTCCACACTTGCCTATCATTGGGATTTTTAAATACACCTTCTTGCCAAAATTTAAACATTCTTTGAAATATGACAAGGATAATACCTGGTCTTTAAGATGTGAATGCTATTTCTAGACAGAGGGGGTCGAGGTACACTATAATTACCGAGTTTTATTATAGAAATCGGAAGACACCGGGACGACCTTGCATGCAAGTTTTAACTTTAATCTATCCAGCAACACCTTCCTCACATCTCTGTTGCAGCTCTAATCAAGGCAACTGCTTCCTGACTCCGAGGGGTGATTCGACATTCGAACGGCATAGGAGACCTAGGATTCAGCTTGTTAGTTGTGCAGTTGATGAAAGATGCAACACATGGTATTAACCCAGGACTGTAGTCATGAACTGGCTCTATTTCCTTGCCGTTACAATCACGGGCTTTTCTGAAGTTGTAGGTCGCGAGCAAACAGGCCATCGTGATGAACACTGAGTTAAGTGCGAGATGGCGACCGAGGCACCCACTGGAGAAAACCACGTGTCAGGTACAGTGTATACAGCCAGTTAAACTTAGGATCTTCGCGCACCGTCGTCCAAACCCAAATACAAAAAGTCGGGGATCTTTAATATCCGGGAAGCGACCGTCAAATCGTTCCGGCCAGAACCTCATAGGGTCCACATATAGTTCCTCGTCGTGCATTATAGCCCTGCCCAAGAATAACAGCGTTACTAGTACCGGCGACTCCGTGACCGCCATTCGTCTTGAACATACCAAATATTACTAAGAACAACAGAACCTTTGGGAATAAAGTAGCCTTCATATACATCGTCCTCGCCCACAGCATGCGGTAAACCTGATATGAAATTTAGCCTGGGACAAATAGGATAGTTTGAAGTGATGTTTCACCTAGAGGATTGACAGGCTGCCAACGCATGACCTCTAGCATCACACACTCAAGGTAGGGCATCGAACTTTTATCGGAAATCGTTGGCAGCCTAGAACCACCCACTACAGCATCGACTTCCGCTTGGGCTTTCCTCAGCACTTCAGGATGCATGACCATGGCTGGGACAGATATGAGTATAGGTACGCAATCGGCTTGTGGAATCTCACCGAGTATAAATGTAATGACAGAAGATACCGTCTATAACACGCGAGCATTAGGGGTGATAAGACTCTAGATGCATAATACGGACCGTTTGGGTCCCAGCTGTCAAGTGATATATTAGGAGATAGTATGTGGAACTAGATTTAGACTCTACACTTACCGGTAAAGAGAGCACTTGCGGTCACTGGGACGCACATTTAGATAATATATTAAATTTACAATAAATTAGAGCGTTTACTTTTGATATTTTCTTCATCAGCAGCTCTCTTTGCAGAGGAAGAGGACGGGTCGATAGCTTCCAATAGGTTTGACGTATAGGAGAAGGGGGCAACCCCTTTGAGCTGAATAAAACCATGGAATGTGAGCATACTGTGGACTATGCAAACCCAGGGGGAATACCAACCACTTGTGACCGCACCATGTTGAAAGGTACCTCACGAAGGTTCCTGTTCGCTTGACCACCCTCTCGAGCAAAACTATGGAAACCGGTGAATGGCATCCAGGAAGGTATGTGCTTCACTAAGCAGAGAAAAACTATGAATAAGCCTGCACTTCAATCCACAATTTAAAATTGGCTAACACGCAGGAATAAAATTGACCAAGAATGAGTTCGCCTGAAGCGCACCCCGTAAGTGCATAACTGCGTTGTGTGCCGTTGAAAGGTAGGTGTCGTCGTCGTTTTTGACGGTATACCCTACCCATTTTTTAACAACACTGGATTGCGCGTGACATCAAAGACAATAAATACCATAAGTTATCTGAAGAATAATAGCGCCAGCGGCCCTACATCCACCATAAATATCAGCTGTTACAGGGGCAGTAGTAGGAATTGTCTCACCGTCGAACATACTGGTAATACTTGCCAGGACTGACTAGCAGTCGAGCCAATAAGTTATAGGTTTCTTGTTCTTGTATGGGTGCGTAGTCCATCACCATCGAAGGGTTCATGGAAGCACTTATCATTTTGCGCCACAGACGAAGCCTTTCCGAGCTTTTCACAAAAAAGATGCCGGAGGTCTCCATGCTTCCACACCTCCAAAGTCAGACAATAATTTGCCTATACTATTGGGGATACACGCACAGATCCTGGATCATGACATTGTGGGGCCGTTCAGAGTATATTGCACCTTTCTTTTCGAATATTTCGGATGCAGCCTTGGCGGAATTCACGACGATAACGCGTTTACCGAAAGCTCCTACAGAGATGACATCTCCTACCGAGTCGAATAAAGAAGAAGACGGTCAGATGTGAAGCAAAACAACTGACGAAAAGCTGACCATATTGTTTTTGCCATTTTGCGTACGTGAGCCAGGGATTTACTATGTCACAACGTAGTGAGTCAGTGCTTCTCAAAGTAGATGGTAAGAGCGAGCTTGCCTGTTGGCATTTGGAGCCAGTTGCCGATCAAAGGATGAGGGGGTGGACCAGGGGGATAAGATACATGTTTGAATGACTTTCTCCATTGCACCAGGCAGAGGATACAGACACTGGCGAGAAAAACTGGTAGAACAACAAGGAATTGCATCTGAGCACTTGGTTCAAACTCGAAGACTAGAGTGTGTTTATATACTCTGGATTGTGGCCAGCCGGTTTCCTCGAATAGATATCGAGATCCGACTCGCCCAACCGATAGAAATCACAAGGAAAGTTGAGGTTCATGTCTAGTCCAACCAGGCTACGGCTACCATGTTAACCGCCAAGTGAATAGGTTTCTCGTCAATGGATACGTGGTGAGGATTTGCATATCCCTGTGATGCGATGAACGGCTAAAACCAACCGGGATGAAGATCTAATAAGGAAACTCGACATATGGAGAGTGGGAAAGAAGTGATTTTACTGTTCCGTCCTATCATCCGAGGATATGGAGTTCAACGTTTAAAATGTTGGGGCCATGGGAAAAAAGATGGCAGTCTATCGCAAAGGTGATATTAGTTGAAAGAAAGCGTAGAATAAAATTATTTATGGCCACCGTATCAACGTAAAAACTTATTAGTAGCGCAAATTTCATAACCACTGCCAAGTGAAAAAAAAATCAGATGCGATGGGAATTGGTGAAGGAGAAATCTGACACTGGTTAAGAAACATGGTATTCAGGAATCTGAACTCACTTTGCTAAGCCACCGAATGGTTCATAGTAGGGTGGGAATCAAGTGCTACGATTCACCGGAGTAGAGCGCTGGGCACGGGGCCCATCAACAGCACGGACTCGAAACAAGCTGAGAGAACATGAATCACATGATGTCTGAGAATAGATTCATAGGATACGAGCTTGAGGTCAAAACTTGTCAAATTTGAGATGTACTTCTGGGATTAGTCCAATTATAGACTTCAAGTTAGTCTTCTGGGTGATCCCACCATTACAGAAAATACCTTCAGAGATGCGGTATTACAGACCCAAGTCATGGACTTAGAGTCCAGACCAGTTCCTTGCTTAGGCATATACATATGGCTCGAAGAAAAAAAAACCATGGCCTGGACTGATGGGAGCTCTCGGCCATATGATTAACATCAGACTTATGTAATCTTCGCGGTTATGCCACTTTAAGCCTTTAAGCCAATCTTCAAACAGATTCGTTTTACTAGGGCTTATGGGCTTATTGATTCTAATACATGAATTATACGGAACCAAAATATTTGAGAATCATATGCCCCTCGTATTTCTCCATTGGGCCACAGGGGTAAGTCTGCGCATATCGCGTGCAGTATCAAATTGTCAGGACTACCGAGCCGTCTGTAATTTTCTTCTTTCTCCTCCCTGTTGTGGTGTCTCTGCACTGCAGTGCAAGCCGGGTTGTCAGTCGTCCCCGAGCGGGCGCGGACCCAATTGACGCGCACTCCGACCATGCGCGGTCACCATGGAAGGAAGGTTGTCGAGGTAATATGCAAAAGTATCTGTGAAAGTATATATGCGCCCATAGAACATATACGCTGTTTCTT
>QLPI01058687.1:0-11166 GCA_003314275.1 Chroogomphus rutilus
GTATGCCAAGGCAAGTTCAAAATAACAGTTATGCCGCTCTGCTAAGGTTGAGGACCGCAGTTGGAATTTCAAACTGGACGCCTGACGTCTCTGCGTTCTCAACTAATATCTTACACTCTTAAAAACCTTCGTCTTCTCCCGACGTCCTTTCATTCGGCAATTCTTGTAAACCAGCTTCACCAGTTGTCCAGTTCGCCACCTCCTCTGGCACCTAACGCTCTGACCCGTCCTTTATCCAATAGACTCCAGCAGCTGCAGGAACCAATACACAGTTTACACCGGCGAGTTCAGCACGCTATGGTAACTATGTGTATGACGACTTTGGGATCTGTATCGGGTGCATATGCAGGCTGGTTTACTGCCTGGATCACTCCCGCAACAGCTGTGGGTTTGAGTGCCCTGGGATTTGTCGCAGGTTTGAGATGGTTCATAGGGAGATGGGAGAAGGGAAAAACCAGGTGGTGGGCAGACTGGCGTCGAGTTGGAAGTGGCCTTGAAAGAGACATCAAGGTATGGCAAGACCTCTTACATTTAATAGATTCTCACTGGATGATACAGATTTTGCTGGATCTGGTCATTGAGGAGAAGGTCATTAGTGTACCTAACAAGGCGGCTGAAGTGTTAGAGAACATGGTGGACCTACGGTCACGCGAAATAGCCAAAATGAATCAGGAGCTAGAAAATATTGAAGGAGCCTCTGGTCCTCTACCATTGGAGCAGGGTAATCCTTTCAAATAGTATCAGGATAGAACTGGTAACCCAATTGCTCTCTAAACAATCATGGCAAGAACGTCCCTAATTACCTTGCAAGTCTAAGTCGGGGACGTAACTATGATCTTTACCCGACCTATTTGCGATGCTCGCAAGGTATCGTCACTGCGACGATCATCATGTCCCTCTTCTTCTTCCTCTCCGCTCTCGAATAACTCTTCGCTCTCATCCCAAACGTTTCCTAATCGAATCCGAGTCGGTGTCTTCGATACTAAAGACTTTGGCGGGTGTCGGTGTGTTGGGAGGAGGGGTACACCCCGGATACCACCATTGGCCACACCTGATTCGGAATCAGAATCAGATATAAGCTCGCTTTCTTCAGCAGATAATGGCTGGTAAAGTCGCGAGATCTGGAAAGTATAAGACATGAACCCGGCGAGTACAGGGTATGCTCACTTCGCGTCGGTGACGATAATAACGTTCTAGATGGTATGAGACTGACGTAACGAATTAATAGAGGGAAATGATATGACAAAGAATTGTTCTACCCCATAGTCCCAGGGATGAACCCAAAAGATTGGCCTAAGTAATAGAGATGAAAGGAATCTTGTCAGAGGATCGGAATATCGAACTTACGATGACATCTCCGATTTGGAATTCCTTGTACTGCATATACAAAGTATAAGAGGCACGATTTACGATGTAGTAAAAGATAGGCGTAACTGGTAACATGGACTGCACGATCTCGCTCACTAAACCACCGAAAAAGAAGCAAACCACGCCAGTGAGGATAAGTCCAGCGTTACGCCACATCCAAATCCTTCGAGCTTCCCTAACCGTGCGTACACCATCACAACATAATTCTAACTTTGCTTAATTTCGACTTACTCATCGACATCCCATATAAAATAAAACACTCCAGTTGCCACACCAAGACATAGGAAATGTAGAATTTCTGCATAAGGTGTCATCCCGTGAACATCATTATACTACTGAAGAACATACTGTGAACAATGAGCTCAAATCATGAAACACATAAAAGATAATCATCACCTGTCATTCAGTGGCAACCGCCGTACAAAGTCTGTGAAGCCCAAAAAGCCCAGAAGCACCATGATGAAGCTCGTGAAGACGAGGAACCACTATTGGGACGCTCGTCACAAGATTACTCGTAAATGAGCATGAACAGTACGTACCGGCCGTAGACGGATGGGAAAGTCATATTTTGGTATTCGAATACGATGCGACTTCATACACGACTTGACGACACGACGCATCGCCTTTCGGAAGCCTCTGTCTAAACGCGAGGTAATAGATGGTATTTCCCGTGAGTCTGGTAGGTGGAGGGCCATGGTAAGTAAAAAAGAAGCCGAGCTGACCACGTCGAATGATGAGGCCCAGCTCAATTGACGAGACTTCACAAAGATGTTGATTAGCAATAAAAATTTGGTTGGCGCCGTCTATTACGCCAGCTGCCGACTTTTTTGCTCGCTTGAATGTCTGGGTACTTTTACAAGGCCTCTCATTGGTACATGTGAGAAACGGAGCGTTCGATATCCCGATACCGTAAACCTGACGGCCAGGAGCAGTCGGACACTCGTAGGAATTCGTGAATGCAGCGTCTGTTCCTTCCGCTCACGAGGACTATTATTGATCTGCATAGCCAACTCTTTTACCCTCGCCTATACTTGGTACTGTCAACTCCCGAACCATGTCTAGTTTGAACAGAGTACGTTCGTCTCATCCTGGACTGTCAACGCTCTCTTCCTGCGAGATCTCCGATGCACTCATTAAGCTGGGTCTCCGACATGGAGGCCACATCCCAGACATCCACATGTTGTCTCCATTGGATCCTTCGACCCGCATCTGTGGTGCGGCATACACAGTCAAGATGGTACTGGCATCCGACGAAGCTGCCCCCAAGCTTGAAAAGCATTTCGTCGATGAAGCCACCCCCGACAGCATCATCGTTATTGATGCACCCCCACGTTCGTCCACTTAATATAGTTCATTTGGGTATTCTAACCTGCAAAACAGAAGCAAAGTCAGCAGTTTGGGGAGGCTGTATGGTTGATCTACATCTACACTCTTATTACCGCTGACTTAATCGTCTTTCAGTAATGAGTGCAGGAGCCATTTCCCGTGGTTGCTTGGGCGTCGTAATATCAGGCAGGGCGAGAGATATCTCTGAGCACATCAACAGTGATTTCCCTGTCTTCGCACGGTCGCATTCAACTCTGGGACAGTCGCCATTCACCCGCCCATCCCAAATCAACATCCCTCTCATAATACATGCACAACCAGCTGAATCCAGTTTCCCAAGCATGATTGTAAACCCTGGCGATTTTATTGTGGCTGATCAAGATGGGGTAGTTTGTGTACCAAGGGATCTGGTGGAGCAAACTATAAACGTAGCTACTGAAGGTCAAGAAATTGACGCGAAATGCATGGAGGATATCAGAGCTGGAAAAGGGGTCAAGGAAAGTTTCAAAAAATGGCGCGGCAAGTAAGGATAATATATAAATCCTCATATGAATACATTGAAGCTGTTAAGCATGGGGTACAAGATAAATATTGATTACTCCAAATGTCTTTCCACTTCACTTCTTCTTGCCCCTTGGTGAACGGTCGTGGGGCATAGCAGTAGCAGCTAATATTGCACCCTTACTGAGGCAAAAGTCAACATGTTCATTCAATATCACATTGTTGGCGAAGAGCTTCGAGCAAATCGGACAAACTTGCTGCTCTTCATTTGAGGCGGAAGCTGCAGGCATCTTTCTAGGGTTAGGAAGTCTTTCCTCCGATTTTGCCCAAGATGTTGAGACCGAAGATGTGGCTGTTTTGGCTTGAGCGAGCGCTCCTAAATTAGTGATTTGAGGAGTAGATTTCGACTGGGTTTTCAATGATGGGTGCTGCTGTGGATTTTTGCGGTGTGGTTCAAGTAACGGTGTGAGTAAGCCTGATGGAAGGTCTTCATCATTCACAATGAATGGCTCATCAGGATCGTCTTCGTATTCATGCTCTTCTTCAAGAGTTTGCTCTGACGTTTCAGGATTGTTGTCTACTACGTGGTCAAGCCTCTGACGTTTTTTGTTCACTGACGTCTGGCCAGCTTCAAAAAACTAGTAGTCAAGCACTTGCAAGTCAGTCATCAGTCTGGCAAAGCTATCGGTGAACCCACCCTCTTAAGACCGTGCCCTTCGGAGACGTGTAAATCCTTGAGCTTTGTAACGCGTAAACCAATCAGACGGATGGTCACAGGCAGCTCGGGCATCAAGAGCTGCTTCCCAATCTGAAGTAGGAGGCTCAGCTTCCTAGAACAACGACCACCAGCAGAAGAATACTCACAGTAAAAAGATCTTCCTTACGATTAATATATCGAGTGGACGACTTTGCTCGCGTGAAGACTGTCATTGCATAGTAAAAATTCAGATGGTTCGCTAGACAAAATAGGAGCCTACCCTGGAAATCATCCAGCTTGTATTTGAGGGTGACCGTTTTACCAGCCCAACCGGTGCGTTCCTTTAAAAAAAAGGCTACAGTGAGATTGCATGTCCAGAGATCCAATGTATTTACCATGTCTTCCTCAAGGTCTGCCGCACAACTGTCCAGCTTGGCTATGATTTCCTTTTCATCACTGATGGGTGCGAATGTTCTATGATAAGAGCAGTCTTGGGATCAATAAAAATCACAAACAATGATTCCATTAACCTACCTTTCCGACCCCACACTCTTGCGCTGGTCACGTTGACCTGGTCGGACATCATTGGAAGCGATCCCAAGGTATATCAGCAGTAGTGAGTGCAAATGAAATTGTTTATCTAGCACGAAGATTGTGGTACGATGCTTGTAAATATCTCCGCAGGTCTTTAGCAGCAAGTCAATGCTATAGAAGAGTGCTGCATGTTTATGTCCAAACCTTGACGTCGATAGAATCCAGCAACCTTTCATTAACTCGTCCAATGCCAGGAATCTATGGCCGGAAAAGACGAAATTAAATGAAACAGGTGTGAGTCAATATAGCAACATAAGGCACCTTTCGGATTGGCAAGTCGTTCATAAATGTGACAATGGAATCTCGATCAAACGGAAGATGGAATTGACCATTGGGTTTATTCCTATCAGAACAGATCTGTGTTCTCCGCGGAATCAGTGGGGTACGGAGCATGAGCGCAAGTGAGCACATGAGACTACCTTTGCCAGCATCTATGAGTAAAATTAGTGAAACATAACGCACCACGTTAAAATCGACCGCATTACCTTATTTGGGGCGATACCTGCACTGACCTATGGCATAATTCAGATGCACAAAATGTAATTGATAGAGTAAGCATTAACTCACTGTCAGGGATGTTTCTGCATGCACCTCAGCTCTCAATTTATTTACACAGTCATCGGGAGAAAGCCCATTGTCCTGACAATATTGCGTTATACTGAATCAAGTATGCTTAGATCCGGATCAAAATTGAAAATAGGTGGGACACTCACTTTAAATAAGCTTCATCTATCCCGCCCACAAGCATATTGGGGTCGTATCTCCTAAATACATCCATGACTTTCCTATATATCGCTAGTTGCTAAGTAACTCGCAAACGAGCATGGAGGGAAGCATAGTGACCTGGACATTTCACTATATCGGTCGGGTCTGATACGAAGAAGAATGAGCTGCGGACAAAGCTTCTTGGCAATGAAACCTGACAAAATAGCTGTGAGGTCAATCGTATTGAAAAGGGGTTGCATACTCAACCTGCCATGCCTGAACGCACTCCGTACGAGCGAGCTTCATAGGATGCAGTGGAAAGAACGCCCTTTCCTACCTAGGAATGTTGAGTGTTAGTCGCGCCGGGTTCACCAGTGCTTAATTCATAACTTACACCGAATGGTTTGCCTTTTAAACTTGGGTCATCAAGAAGCTACGAATAAGACACAAACTTACTATACATGTTCATGTAAAGATTATTGCAAAATCATAGCTTACCTCGACTGATGCAAAAAAGGCGTCCAGATCCACATGTACAATGACTCGCGTAAGATCTCGACTGGCCTCGAGATCTATGAGCTACAGAATCTTCAACTATGGTTCAAATATAATGGCATACAATACTCACTGTCTTGTCGATGCTGGCCTCCAATTTTCCTACAAATCAAATCGAGATTATACGTACCAAAACAGCTTGTTCTAGGAATACTTACCCAAGTCAATTTCACGCAGCATTTCATTCTTATGCTTCAGCAATCGCTCAATTTTCTCGGTGAGTTCCTTATCTTTTCGTTTCTCGTTCTCGAAAAACGGGGATCCTTTCGACGCTTCAGCGATGATGCGGTTGATTTCAGTCTGGTCATTAGTAAGTCCCGCCTTCCCTGTTGATGGTCCCGCCAAGCGTTTCACAAGTGATGCCTCCATGGGCAGGACCTAGCTAAACGACTGTAGGAATGTCCAGAAACGCCCATCCTTACAATGATTCGTTTCATCACGTGATGTCAACCTTGAAAATTTTAGGAACGATTTTCGAATTTCTAGGAGACAAATTGCTTGAAAAACTGAGGGTTCATTTTGCTTGTTAGATGAGTTGAGCAATACACTGGATAGTGAGAGAAAGCGACCATAAACGTGGAGGATGACAGGGCTGGCTATATGAGGAAAAAAAAGGAAACAAGAGACGATGCCGTCCATATTCATCCTGCCGCCCGTCGTTCGCGCTCCTTCCCCCTAGCACTAGGCCCAAATTTCTCTTGAAATGCTATAAGCTCCTTCATTAACTCCTCCATCATATGGGTTGTTCCTGAAGCAGGACGTGATTCGCCCTCATTCGCATCTAGACCACTAGTTTCATCTGGGAGTGTTTGGCTCTTTAGGGCCTTTCCTAATGCCTCCCGACGTCGCCAACGCTCCAGTGCTAAAGCTTGTTCCCGGCCTACCCAATCGATTATACCACGAACTCGCTTGTTCATATCACCTACACTAGTTCGTTTTGCTGGCCATTTGACCTTGACGCCGCGCTCTAATACTTTATCCTCTCCAGGGAGATTGATGGACGTTGATTCTGTTGTTGGGTCTGCAAGCGTGTCTAGGACACGTACCTCGACCGGCTGGGGTACATCGCTGGGTAAAACAGGGTAGAGATGTGCGAGATAATCTGGTAGACCCCAAGATGTGAGCAATGGCTGAGGAAATGTCGGTGCATGTAAGTGTGGTGCGTGTGCGTTCCGTCGTGTTCCATGGTCGTGTCCACTCGATGCACTGGCCGTTCCATGTCCTGTAGTAGTATTATTCATACCGTTTATCCCGGGCCGCCGTGGTGGAGTAGGAGCTACAGGTTTTCGGTAGGTGTATTGATTTGGGTGTTTCTTCGCAGAATTGGCTGGTGCATTTCCAGCCATATCAATTGAAAATACAGATAGTTATGCAGCTAGACTAACTTACCATCTATTGTGTCAATTGAAGCCGTCGCATCCTTTCGTCCCCGCTTCAACTTGGAACTCCCAAGGACAACTATCTGCTTCACTCCTTCCCCAGACGATGTGCTTGTGTGACTTGATGCTGCCTCGTTTCCATTTGCCATTGTTCCAATTATAGATGCATCACGTAAATGAGTGGAGGCAATAGGCCTGTCTGACGTGCTGGAATTCGATCTGTTTCGCTTAGACGGGATAGCTCTAAGGGAGTAGTCAGCCACATAATAAATATCTTATAAATTAACTTACGCATCCAATTTCTCGATGTTCGTTGTTCCAGGGTTATCTTTCTCAGTTGTGTTGCGCTTACGCTTTTTCCTTGCACCACTAACAATCTCGATAATGACTCCCGGTTCTTCCTGCTGCGCATGGTCCTCCTTATCTGTGAGGCCTTCTGGATCTTTTTCTGCATCAGGACGTGTACTCTCGATGAGTTGCTGTAATGCATCTTCATAAGCCGCGTCTCGACTATTCATGGTATTGCGTCGCTTGGGGGCCTTTGCTGCAGAAGCAGCTAGCATGTGTCCAGGCGAATGCGACCGCGAGGAGCGTGGAATAGAGGTCGAATGACGACGTGCCGTGGACTGTACGTTATTAGATGGGTTGCGAGCACGCTTTTTGAGAGACCTGGGAAATAAAACATGATAATTTTCTGAACTTGTTCGCTTGCGAAGCTTACCTTAGTAGATCTACGTGAAGATCCGGTCTGCATTGTTCACAGTAATAGTCTTGATCCTTGGCGTCCTCGCTGAGATTGACGCATATGCCATGCTGCCAGACTTTGCATGTCTCGCACATAACCATAAGTCCTGGGTCTTCTTCATCGACGTCCAACTCTAAAAAGACTTTGATTGACTCAAGTAATACGCAAATCCGGGACGGACACACCTGTCCTACCACACACACATCTGGTTATGCCGCCGTCGTCGTCATTGTCATCTTGACTGTCAGGCACGATGACGTTGTGAGCAGGAGGATCTGGAACAACGCGAGTGGGTAGAACCACTTCAACTTTGTCTTTAGGTCTGCGCTTGGCACGACCATTGGTGGGGGGATGGGTGGCGTCGTCCATTTGTGGCCGGGTGTTGTGTTGAGAGAGGCTATCGTCTGGCTCCTGCTTGACGCGTTTGGAGCTGCTGGATGATCGTTTGAGGGCCGAAGGAGGAAGAATACGAGAAGGGGTGGGTGAGGTGTGCTGGTCAGATACGGCTGGGAAGTAATTGGCAGATGAAGGAGAAAGGGAAGAGCGAGAAGCAGGAGTGTGAGTGGGACGGCGAGATGACCTTCTAGGCTCTCTTGCTGCGAGAGAAGGGCCCATTTGGAAGGAACAGCAAAGAGAAAGGTGTGAGTAGAGTTAGTAATGGTGAGGCAGGGGAAGCTTGCTTTCTGCACTCAGTAGACGCCCAGCTGTTTTCATCCTTCTTATTCACTGCTCACACTACTCATACCATGGCTAAACTCATTCCCATGATTTCTCACTGATTTTTACTCAGCTTCATTACCTAACTTGCCATACCATGTGGGTGGACACAAGACTTATCCCCAGTTGTTGTACAAGCGGTTGTAATTGCGCGGACGACTGTCCGCAACGATGGCGGTGTTTTGGCCCCAGTGTTCACAATGCATAACTATGTAATGCACGAATGTCGGTATGTTCTTCTTCGACCATTTAGTGGCAACTAACTCGGCTGTCTCTGTATTCAAGGAGGTGTAGCCAACGATTGCGATGTCAACGACCACACCGACGCCGCACATTTCAAGCTTTCGTCGCACAATAACACTTTATTAGTGTTGGATTTTCATTTCAGATCGTGTTCTATCATTCCATCAATAATCAACTTGGTGGATCGCACTCTCTTGCATATATCTAGGGTACCATATCTATATCCGGGTCGTCTCATCACTAATCTCTGTATTATCTATCTGCTATATATGATCTCTCATGATTTATTTAGAAATAAACCTTTACCATCTACCTGACGTCTACCATCTACCTGAAAGAGTACAGGATATGATATATCTGATCACATGACTGACAGGTTGAAATCACGTGCCAAACCAAGTCTATTCAGCATTTGTGACAAGTTAAAGAAAACGCAGAATTTCTAGCGATATCTGCAGGTAGAGTAACTCTTGCTATGTTACCAGCCGTTCCGGCGTCCTACAGCAATCGTAGACGGTCCCGGCATTCGGTCCTCTAACAGGCGTTTTTCCAGACACTCCAGAGGATTGTTTGTTATAAACCATGGCAAGAAAATGAAGAAGTGAAGTATAAAGTGACAAAGTATTACTTCTCTGCAACTTAAATTTGCTAGCAGAGTTTGAACTGAAGATTTGAACTGAGGAAGAGCGCCCAAGGCTTATGAAAACAATGTAGTATCACTGCGTCAGCTTTCTCTCTACCATCATCTGAAGTGGCTGTCCTTCGCGATATTCAATGATGGTAGTTGCAGTGTTTCTGCTCACCCACCAATTCCTCAATTGTTAAATCGTCTTTGCATTTACTTGCTAAACTTTCAGCAAGTCGGTGAACAAAATGAAGGCGATGGAGTGAATGGAGCGATCTGGTAGTCTCGACACGTGAAACAAAGGACTCATTTGAGAGGACAAAGAAGTCAAACTGCGAGACTTGTTAGCAAACCCGCCACAACAGTCTTTGCTCTTCCGCGTGGCCCTGGAATACTCAAAGATGTCATGATCCTGGACCTATTATGAAGGGTTTGACCAGGGTTATGGCTGATGTATGCCAGGATTAATAGGGTCATTTCTGCAAACTGAATTCCAGCACGAGACCAAGCGTAAAGTTCACTCGCTGCGCTCGGTCACATCAACCTCAGGCTCCATATCTTGGCAGACGAGAGCGACAAGTTCATCCGGAGTGACAGTCCGTTCAACACATTTGTCTAGTCTGCGGGCAATCTGTACGGCGAGCACGTGCTTGCACTGTCAGATCAATGAAATCAATCCGCAGATTTGCAGGACGCAAAAATATCAGCTTACCATTGCCTGATTATCTGAAAATAAAACGCTGTAAGAAAAGGCTGGGCAGGCACAGTATATTGAGACTGGGGCAGGCAATTCGACATAGACAGAGTAACGTCCTTTAGAGCCGAAAACTTCATAGAAAGTCCGACCCCAAGATGTGTGGTACTCGAACACTGTCATGGAAAAAATATGAGTCCTTAATAGTCATATATTTGTCTGGACATACCTCTGCCTCGGTCTATGAGATCTAAAGCGGCAATGATGAGGCTGTCAGGAAGGAATGTACGCAAAGCTTGGAGGGTGTCGTCTGATACTGGTTGTAACGAAGTTGTTTTATAGGAGGAGAACCATAAGCTAAGACTAGGACATACGCTGTCTACTGTCGTTCATGGACGCGACCAATGAATCTATGAGAAGCTGTAATTCTGGATGGGGCATGACGGCATTTCTGAAAGAGCACAAATAACTGGCTTTCCAAGTAGTGAAGTTGGCGCTTCAGGAAAGCTAATACTGTCGTACCCTTCACTTTTCAAGTGTTGTAGGTTTGCAGGTCTACTTTCATATTGTAAACAGCAACAATATCCCACATTTTCATTTTTCTCCTACCCTTGAGTCCAGTAGGCCCCTTTATATACATCATTCACCTTTAGTCCCTTTCCTACTCTCCACTTCACTTCTGACTTCACCTTAGTTTTTATATTGGTTTCATAGCTGCCTTCAAGCTACTCAAAGGGTCACTCATTTTCAGTAGAATGGTAGACTGCCGGTAAAAACCACCAGCATTTTCTGACCCACATTCCTGACCTTATTTTTAATATCTCAAACCAGTTGTGGATCTATGATGCCTCTCAGAACAACTTGAGAATGTCTACTCCCTTAACATTGTTAATGCCAAAGACCTCAGTCCCAGCAGAAACAAGGAATGCAAGACCCCTCCAAGTGGTGGTCCTCCTGGTGACAATTCCCCAGAAGGCAACCCAGACAGTGAAAACAACAATGAAAACCTGATGATAA
>QLPI01058852.1:0-15612 GCA_003314275.1 Chroogomphus rutilus
GTAAAGAATGTGTTGAAAGGCTCAAACACAGACTCATACAGATGGCACAGCAGGACTGCACCAGACTCATGCACAGATACACATGGTGGAGCATAGCAAGCATCCACACAGGTGCTTATCAATTAAAACTCAGCTATAGTACTGTAATTACTATAGTACCATTACCATTACCAACAGTTATGGTCATAAAAAACATACTGACATCAGAGTCCTTGCTCCACCATATACTGCTTAAACCCTTGATACAAGAAATTCAGAGGTACCTGGTCCTTCGGCTCGGATGGTGGTAAGACAGTAGTCACAGGGGGTTCTGATACCACATCGACAAGGGACATAGCTGCTGGTTCAGCCAAGACAACAAATTCAGGCCAGGGATCATTTCCAGATAAGGGAGTGGGACGATGAAGAGGTTCAAAGTCCAAGTCATGTTCTCTCATTTTCCGTTCTTCGGATCCACTAAGGGACTCCTCGTATTCGAAACAGGACCAGAGGGTGAGATGCTTCTCTGGCTCATTTGAGTCCGATTTATATTCTTTGGTTACGTTTTTCTTCTGGAAAGGGGCGACAACTGACGGCAAGACTGTATAAGTGGGTAATGTGCCATGCGGTAAAGGTGGTAGAAGTGTTGTATCCGGGGCTGGGCGAAATGGGAAAGCCTGAGGTGCAAGAATCATGTCCAGTTGACTATCGTGTTCGTTTTGAAAGTGAATGTAAATCGAGTCTGGGAGCATTGCAACACCACAACCTGCGGGGTTTATCATCCGGTCAAAAATATTGAAAAGAGAATTGAACAAATGTCTTTCAGACCTGCAACTGGACAAGGGATATGAACACGTAAGAGATGAGTTTTGTTGATATGTTCCATAAGGCTTGACAGTGAAATAGGCCTGCTTTTATCTAATGTACAAAACCGCAGTTCGCAGGTCTGAACCGTGACAGTGATCCCTGAGAAATCAGACTAACCAAATATGAAGGGATTTTACCACTTACAGGCTTTTTTTGGGTGTACTTGCAATGCCAATGATAATGCTAGATAGTGATGGTATAGCTTACTTCAGAGGTAGCCCATGGTTCCATGTTAGTATGAGTCACCTTCTGCAGATTTATCCAGCAATTCAGACGTGCATCACATTCGTTCCATTCACAATTAAAATCGTGTACTGTGGTTGTAGAATAAGATTTGATTACTTCAGAAGAAAGAGTTGGCTGCAGCGTTACGGTAGTGCCCATGGAAAAGACGCAAAGCTGAAAACTTGTGTACCAATCAAATTCCCACGGCTCGCTTCGTGCCGACAAACTAGCTCGAGGAGGTTGATGAACTGGAAGCTGGCTCACAAAGTAAGCGGGTATCTCTCTCGGTTTTCAATAATAATCTGACAGTTACACACCTGCTCCAACTTTTCTAGCCCGGGAGTCGCGAAATATCGGGATGGTGCTCTGAACTATCCGCTTTGAATCGGAACCCATAGTACGGGCATCGACTTGACTACATCTCCATTTCCCTTTTCGAGCGTGCCTAAGTTTACATATCTCGGGGGAAGTTTACCACCGACAGACGGTGTGCACCACTGTATAGAAGTCGCTTAAGTTCAGATTTTTCAACCAGTTAATAGTGTTCCGCTCAACTTATCCTCCCCCCAATGAAAATACCTTGGAACCATAGGAATAAATGTATAGGTCGGCTATTCATAGTCCTCGAGTACGTCAAGGAAGCCTCGGTGCCAGCAGCTACGTTGAAAGGTGAGAACTGCCGTAAATCGATTAATCACCTCATGATGAAGCCTCACATAAGATGAGCTGTCAGCAAGCCGGCTTAGTTAGAGCTTTGATGTGGCTGTGAGCGTGTGGAATTGCCGCAAGCTCATCAGACCTGTGTCCAACCAACACCGAATTCGAAGGCGAGACCATGTGCATATTTCCCCTAAAGCTAACGTCACGGTGAGCGTGGAAGTTTTAGCTCACATGGGAAATCTATAGACAAGACGCTCAAACTGTACCTCGGATGTGGTGACGACACGAGCTTGGCAGATCGAGCACACTTAAACCCCATGAACACGATTGAGAAACCCCCAGAGGAGATTGAACCACCTGATGTTCAGGGGAAATCCTTGAGAGCATCAAAAACCGGTGAAACTGTTTGCATATCTAAATCTCTCTACAATCATTTAGGGTGGCGCACACCTTCCTTCTTTCATGCGACTAACTCAATAATCCTCATTGGAGCCGTATGGTTATCGCTACAGTTGTATATGGTAGCAGATCAGTATAAGTGAATTGTTTACATGTTTGTGAGAGCCATCTTCCATTCATAGGAGGTGGACTAGTTGGGACTCGAATTCACTTCCCACGGTTGTTTCTTTCTCTTGTCCTCCATCTATGCATCTGTGCTACTTTCCGAGACCTCCGAATTGACTGACCCTGGACCATGTAGCTTAGAAGCTGTTCATGATATTGTTGCCTCACTTGAGCTTAAAATCGGCGCTTCTCTCTTCGTGCCACAGCACATGTCGCCAAGATGGTTTCTATACTCCCAACAGTGTGCTGGCACCATGTGTTTTGATTCATAGGGAACAGGTGAACCGGTGCCAAGGATTCCGAACGCGCTTTTACTCTTCACTTTCTGGTGGTCACAATCTCTGAATGGGTGTATCACCTGCTCCTGCTGTTTCAGCTCGACCACATTATATCGCATCGTATTCCCTCAGGAGCCAAAGAACACTTTCGGTATCTCATTAAAAATTGCTACTCTGGACGTGTGTGGCGATTCAATGAACAGGTGCCAATCTCACTTCGCCATTCAATGGCCAAGAATCAACGCCAACTCCCGCGCTTATCTTGTGGATACCATATCCTCGCGTACGTCTGTATAAATGTCGACTTTACCTGAGCCGTTCTTCCTAGCTCTTCTGTTGTCACTGAACTTCCTTGGACGCAATGGTCGTAGCCTCTCTCTTCCTTTCTCTGGCCTCTATGGTGACTTCGGCATGCGCGAATCCCGCGCCTCGCAACCTCGTAGTGCTTGACCGTCGTGACAATGTGCCGGAAGGCTTTGTGAATAATGGTGCCGCCTCAGCGGCTACCGTTCTGGATCTGCGCATCGCACTCGTGCCTAATGACATAGCCGGACTTGAGAAGGCCTTGTTCGATGTATCAACTCCGTCAAGCGAGTTGTACGGACAACACCTGACCAAGGAAGAGGTATAAAGATTAATCCGAATACAGAACATAGGGCACAACTCATGTAGACTTTTAGGTAGAGGCATTCGTTGCACCATCACCGGAGACTGCTACCGCTGTGAATACATTTCTGTCTGCAAACGGCTTGACGAGCACCCCTGTCTCTCCCGCTGGCGACATGCTCAGTTTCTCCATCTCTGTGGCACAGGCTAACGAACTGTTTGCCGCTGATTTCTCCGTCTTCACCCACCAGGCCACTGGAGAACAAGCCATTCGTACACTGACATTCTCAATTCCCGCTGCACTTACGAACCACATTGAATTCATACACCCCACGACAGCGTGCGCACTTTCAATTCAGTATATTCGTACCATTGACACTCTTTTTCTAGTTTCCCGGTGCTCACGGGAGGTATCCCATCGGTATTTACACCCATTCCACCAGGAACCAATATTACTGCCGATGCTGTCCCAACATCATGTGCAACTTTAGTCACACCTGCATGCCGTACGCACATCTCATTCTTTGATCTCTACTCGTCCTAAGATATCGGGATTTCCTCTACACAATTAGTCGAAGCACAGTATGGTATTCCTGCTTCCGTACCGCACCAAACCGCTAGCAAGATTGGTGTCTCTGGGTTCATTCAGCAGTTTGCGCAGAAAGCCGATCTCACGGTCCGGTTTTTTTTTTCAGTCAAGCTTCACTGTATGGATTTATTGATATTTCGATGTCAGAGCTTCCTTAAGGCTTTCCGTACCAATCTTCCCTCGACGACCTCATTTGCTCTCCAAAGTGTTGATGGAGGTGTCAACACCCAAGGGGTCGCTTTTGCTGGTATTGAGGCTGTACGTTTCTTTGAGTCGGGTTTATATATAACCTAACATTTTGCAACTACCATTTTGCGTAGAACTTGGACATTCAATATACTGTTGGTGTTGCTGGAGGTGTACCAGTCACATTTATCTCTGTTGGATCAGCGAACACGGACGGCATTGATGGTTTCCTAGACATCATCAACTTCCTCCTTAAACAGGCTTCACCTCCCCAAGTTCTGACGACCAGCTATGGTTTTGACGAACCAGGGATTCCCACGTCTATCGCCAAGTAAGGGTTTTATCCGACCAATATTACTTTCTTGACCAATGCTAACCCCCTATTGCAGTTCTTTGTGTAATGCATATATGCAGCTCGGTGCCCGTGGAGTCTCTGTTTTGTTCGCCTCAGGTGATGGTGGAGTGTCGGGCTCTCAGGCACAGTCTTGCACTACGTTTATTCCAACATTCCCTTCCGGATGCCCTTTCTTGACCTCTGTGAGTGATGTTGGAAGTTTGTCGTAGCGGAGCTCAACTAATTCATATAGGTTGGAGCCACCACTGGTATCAGCCCAGAGACGTCAGCTTTCTTCTCTTCTGGAGGATTTTCCAACCTCTTCGCAAGACCCTCCTATCAAGCGTCAGCCGTCTCTGGATACCTCACCAAACTCGGCAGCACCAACGCTGGCTTGTTCAACAAGGTCAGTCCTTGCTAAGACGTCCGTTCTATAATTTGGTGATAACACTACACATGTAGGCTGGTCGTGGATTCCCTGACGTCGCCGCTCAAGGGGAAAATGTTGTGATCTTCGACGGAGGACAGGAAGGAACTGTTGCGGGGACATCATGCTCTTCCCCGATCTTTGCGAGCACCATCGCATTGCTCAATGCTGAGCTTATTGCGGCCGGGAAGCACGTGCTTGGATTCCTGAATCCCTTCATTTATGCGCACCCCGGAGTGTTCACCGACATTAAGACGGGTAGCAATCCAGGCTGCAACACCAACGGTTTCCCGGTATGTATTCATGTGATGTCGTGAGTTTTGCGGTGATTAAACCTGCGTTTGCCAGGCCACTACGGGTTGGGATCCGGTGAGTTGGGCATTTCTTCAACTTGTCCGTTTCTCACCTGTCTATAAGATCACTGGACTCGGTACTCCCAAGTTCGCTTCTTTGAAAACTGCGGTTGGCCTCTGAATTCTGATTTCTCTGAACCATGGTCACAGTGACCGTAACCAAGATAGCTCTTGTTATACTCTTGTTAGACACCCTGATAAGAGCCATAGATAAGATGCTCAGAAACTGAAGAGAGATCTCTTGAGACCGTGTGAAAAGCATCACCGCCTACGGTGCACCAGTCATCCACTCCGAATGAATCCCGAAATCGCAGAAAATGTATCTTCGCTGATTTTTTTTCTCTGACTCGTGCAGTGCTATGAAACTTTCGACTAGCTGGCAGTATGGCAGTGCCTAGAATCCTGATGACTTGCAGTTCTTTTGGAGATAACATGCACACGACTGCCACATGACACAATTGTTCTTCCGAGTTCTAAATTTATGCTACTGTATCTCATGTGCAAAGGTTCCAGCCCGACGGTTGAAATGAAGTCTTTACGCTTTGGGGAATAACTCGGAGCCGTCGTGTTACGTCGGTGATAATCTGCTTCTCATGCTAGAGGATAGCTTTCTAGTCCGGCTTAATAGCTCCTCCCTCAGCGACCAAAGGAATGATTGGAATAACTCATCAAAATACACAGACTTCATGTGTCTCGATTACTGTAAACCAACTATCAGTTTGACAGGTTATTCCAATGGCTCCACGGTGACTCGCACGCTTATCTCTCCCTTCTCACCCTTGAACAGGACTCCTCCTCATGAGACAGGAAGGGAAAACAATATAAATGCCCTAGTACTTCATCTGAACAGTTCCCGCCCCCTTGTTGCTGCACTTGCTCTCAGGCGCAATGGTCGCGACATCTGTCTTCACTTGTCTGGTTTCCCTCTTGACGTTAGCGTTTGCGAAGCCTGCCCCTCGTAGCTTCGTGGTTCTCGACCGTCGCGATAACGTGCCCGAAGGCTTCGTGAAGAATGGCCCCGCGCCAGCAGCTACAACTCTGAATTTGCGCATAGCACTCGTGTCCCAGGACATTCCCGGGCTCGAGAAGGCGTTGTTCGATGTATCAACTCCATCGAGCAAACTGTACGGACAACACCTGACCAAGGCAGAGGTACAACACCTAGTTCACCTACCCTGCGACAGATAATGGCTCATACCCGTTTTCAGGTAGAGGCATTTGTTGCACCCTTACCAGAGACAACTACCGCCGTGAACGAATTCCTATCTGCCAACGGCTTGACGAGCACCCCTGACTCTCCTGCCGGGGACATGCTCAGTTTCTCCGTCTCCGTTGCACAGGCTAACGAACTGTTTGCCGCCGATTTCTCCATCTTCACACACCAGGCCACGGGAGAACAAGCCATTCGTACCCTGTCATTCTCAATTCCCGCCGCGCTCGCGAGCCACATTGAATTCGTACATCCCACGACAGCGTGCGCATCTTCAATTCAGTATATTGGTACCATTGACAATCTTTTCCTAGTTTCCCGGTGCTCACGGAAGGTGCCCCGTTGGTATTTACTCCTATTCCACAAGGAACCAGTATCACACCCGATGCTGTCCCAGCGTCGTGTGCAACTTTAGTCACACCTGCATGTCGTACGCACACTTCATACTTTGGTCTCTACTCGTCCTAAGAGATCGAATTTTTCTCTACACATTTAGTCGAAGCACAGTATGGTATTCCTGCCTTAGTGCCAAGTCAAAGTGCCAGCCAGATCGGTGTCTCAGGATTTATCAAACAGTTCGCCCAACAGGCGGATCTCTCAGTGAGTTCCTTTTTCTCTGCCGGCTACTTTCCACTAGTCTTTGCTCATTTCAAATTTCGTTATAAGAGTTTCCTCAAGACCTTCCGCACAGATCTCTCCCCCACAACCACATTCGCTCTCCAAACCCTCGATGGTGGTTCCAACCCTCAGTCTCCCGCTCGGGCTGGTATCGAGGCTGTATGTTCGTTTAGATAACCCCCCAGCACAGCTGTAACCATCAATCATTTCCCTCCACAGAATCTGGACACTCAGTATACCGTGGGTGTTGCTGGCGGCGTACCAGTCACATTCATCTCTGTTGGATCGCAGAATACGGACGGGATTAGCGGCTTCCTCGACATTATCAATTTCCTCATCAGCGAGCCCTCACCTCCCCAAGTTCTGACGACCAGCTACGGTTTTAACGAACCAGGGATTCCCACTTCTATCGCCAAGTAAGGGTTTTATCCAGTTAATATTACTTTCGCCACCAATTCTAACCCCCTATTGCAGTTCTTTGTGTAATGCATATATGCAGCTCGGTGCCCGTGGTGTTTCTATTTTCTTCTCCTCCGGTGATGGTGGAGTGTCGGGCTCTCAGGCACAGACTTGCACTACGTTTATCCCAACATTCCCTTCTGGGTGTCCTTTCTTGACCTCTGTGAGTGATGTCGGAAGAACGATTCGGATGTCTTCAGCTAATTAATGTAGGTTGGGGCCACTACTGGTATCAGCCCAGAGACTTCAGCCAGCTTCTCTTCCGGAGGGTTTTCTAACATTTTCTCCATCCCTTCTTACCAAGCGTCAGCCGTGTCTGGATACTTAGCCACACTTGGCACTACCAATGCTGGCTTGTTCAATACGGTCATCCCTTCTTAAGATGTCTATTTTGTAATTGCTGATAACCTCTCGCTTGTAGTCTGGCCGTGCCTTCCCTGACGTCTCCGCACAAGGTGAACACGTCGTGATTTTCAGCGGAGGCAAGGAAGGGACTGTTGCGGGAACATCGTGCTCGTCCCCCATCTTTGCCAGCACCATTGCATTGCTCAATGCTGAGCTTATTGCGGCCGGGAAACCCGTGCTTGGATTCTTGAACCCCTTCATTTATGCAAACCCCGGTGTGTTCACTGACATCACGACGGGTAGTAATCCAGGCTGTAACACGAATGGCTTCCCGGTATGTATTCCCCTGTGGCATCTCGAGTTTATGCGGAAATTCATTCCGTCTTTGGCAGGCCACTACGGGTTGGGATCCGGTGAGTTGGGCGCATCTTGTGTTCGTTTGTATCTCATCCGTTTCCTAGGTCACCGGATTTGGTACTCCCAACTTCGCAGCTTTACGGACTGCGGTGGGCCTGTGATTATTTTTCCCTGAAGGGTTAAGTATATGACCATACCCTTATTTTCTGATAAACAAATGAAACCAAACACGATTTGATACGATGAGAATATAAAGATTTTCAGTAAACCTTGGATGAGTCTATTCTGAACCACCGTGTAGTCAACGTTGACAATCTCTGGTATATTTCATTCGAACACTCGCGAGTAATTTCTCTGTGTGGTGCGCTATCCGTATAAGATTGTACTGTGGGGATATTGCTTTCCTCCCATGTTCATCACGGTGCACCTGAATAACGATGTACATCCGTCGCAGATCATGGCAGTGCATCGAAATTTGGTAGAAATAGTCCCCAATGGTTTCCTGTTACAGAAAGGCAAAACAGATGCAATTCTTGAAGATCTCCAGTGTGGTTCTGCTTCTCCACACACTATTGCACAACGAGGTACCATCGATTTCCTTCAATGTTTCTTTTGACACATTGCGCGATCCCCATCAATGCTTCCAATGTTCAATATCACGTTGACAATCTTTATTTTTAATCAACTGGAGCCAATGTCTCGTTTTTGCTACCATCATCAGCTGGTGATAGGCACTTCAAAGAGGACGAATCGAATCATATCGTCTTGTTTAGGCCTGTAGGTATTTCCCAGTTAGTGCATTTTCATTTGTTCGAATATTGCATGTGATTATTCTCTCTTCACGACTGGTGCAGATACAATGTAACGTGTCTACTTACTATTCCCCTACCACAGGCAATGAGCAAGAGGACACAAAACTCACCAAAGAATTGGATAATAAATTGGATGTTTTATATTCATTTCAAGTTCTCCCAGGCTTGCGACTCTTTGTTAATGAGGTATCAATTTGACAGCTAAAAGATCTGAGTACAACATTTATACCAAAACAATTGACAATGACCGAGACCGAGACTAATTTTGTAGACAAGAACACCTCGAACATTAGTACACTTCAATGCATCCGCAATGCATAAAGCACTTCATAACCAATGGTTTTCCTGCTTTCCAGAAGTTTCTGGAGTGCTCACCACTGGGTCAGCAAAAGGATCTGAATCATCTATCAGAGCCTGTTGGCTAGTTATATCGTCGTCGCTGAACGATTTGTAAGCTTCTGTTGCTTTCCCTTTCCCCGAACCGAGTGACGCTGAGTCACTGCTATAGACATTTCGGTTTTGCGTGGCCTCGTCAGACGAATCATAGTCGCTGAAATCTGAGAGCGAACCTCGCCCTCGGCGTCGGTCATCCAGCGGTGAATCAGGACTGGTCGGTCGGAGAGGCAATGGAAGTCCAGAGGCATCAGACCCTAGAACATTAAAATCGAGGTCATGGAGATCAGGGTGGAGGTTGCTACCTCCTGGTGCGCGGGCGTTGTTAATACGCTGGGCCCGAGCAACAGCAGCCCGCTGCTTTTCCTGGAGTTTATTGAGCTCGGAGACTGAGCCATTCCCATCGGTGAGGGTGGTGCGAGACAGCTCTGGCTCAAGGCCGGTATCAGTGGTGTCAGGTATCAGGTACTGCGGAAGGATAAGCAGAGATATCAAGGACTAGCGTCTACCTTGCCTTATCATACGTGTCCAACGCCTGAATGATACGCTCATTCGTCTCGAGAAGAGTCCCAATAAGCTCTTCGTCTTCTACAAGCTGAGAATTGGCGTAAACATTAGCATGAAAGTGTGTTCGGAAATCACAGACTTGTATATATCGAACGACCTCCTTCCTTACGGTTTTTGCAGTTGTTAAACACTCCTGTACACGAGCATTTGCCTCGATAGGTTCCTGTTCTCGATTGACTAGCTATCGAGTATCATGTCGTCAGCCGCCATTGCAGTGCACAAGTCTTGCACCCAGCTTACCATTATCGCATTTACAAGATTGCTAGATGCTTGACTTGCAGAAACGATACTTCTTAACACTTCGGGCTTCTCCTGTTCAAAATCAAATTCCTTTCGTTTAGGCCTTCTGGCCTCCCTGGCCTTTCTTTCTCGTTCTTCCTCTTTTTCTTTCTTGGCCCGTTTCTTTGCCTCCTTCTCTTGCTTATGTGCCTCCTTTTCCCGCTCTCTCTCGCTCACCTTCGCAGCATCTTCTGTGGGCATTGTATGTTCGGATATACGATGCACTGGCCGACACTGGTCATAGAGTGAAGCGACGAGTCTCATCTTTGGGTCTCCCTGGAACTGGTGCTTCCAGGAGCTAAGGACAACAAGTAGTTTCTTCTTGACGACTGGATCTGTGCCCGGATCGGAAGACAGTTGCTTGATTGCATCGGTCAGACGGTCATTGGCGAAACTCGCTAAGAGGGAATGTGTTCAACCATAACACTGGCATGTTTAAAAAGCATACTCTGGAACTTCGGTCCGCAGTTTTCAACGAGTGCTTTCAAGATCTGAACGATATGATTGTCAAGACCACTGTCATTATTTAGGTATTTTTGAGGAAAACATACCACGAGAGCTCTGAGTTTATGATGAGATTCTCCATGCTTCAGCTTCTTTCGGATGGCTCTTGATGCTTCGGCCGTCCTGACGATACACTCGAATTTAGGTGTACATATTACAATCATAGGTGATCGCACTGACCCTTCGGCCTGCAGGTTGATGGAATCCACTAGTTCTGGTATACTGAACAGTATTCAGCATGATCATCTAGCGAAGGCACTAGATATAGCCACCCATCATATGCCTCGGCGTCGTAGTTCTTAGATGTGAGAATCTCTATCCAATCAGTGATGGACGACTGAAAAGTGCGATGAGCATAGCAGTCTCATGTAAGGTGGCTACGATAGCCTACATGGGGTTTCTCTCTGTTGAAGACTTGTACGGCCTGCTTTGCAAGGCTCGCCATGTTAAGGGGATAGCGCACAGCACCCTGACGTCAACAGGGCGGACTGGCGCAAGCGCCCATATACGCTTTCGTACAAGACAATGCATTACATGTCCAGAAACACTGTTCCTTACTTAAACCCATCGAATGTTACAATTGCTTTCCTCAAAACCTCCTAACCAAAAGGGACGCAAAGCTATTGGCAAGTCAAGACCCATAATATCGTCTCCTTCCATCCGCGCCCCATTTTCTAAGATTGCTACGATCAACCGAGGAATGGCTGCAGCGGTGCCGTTTAGCGTGTGTGCAAAGGGTAAAGAATGCTTTTCGGATGGACTTGGGAACAGATCCGGGTATGACTGGTCTGAAGGTGACATGGAATGCTCTGATGTCAGCGAACCAGGTTTGCGCCTATAGCGGATATGGAGTCTCCGAGACTGATAATCTGTGCAGTTTGAGATGGAAGTCACCTGCCAAACGCAATGAATGAGCGAGGCCGCCTTGGTTAAGGGTTAACGTACCTCTCCCCAGCGTCCTCGTCCCGGCATCCACGCCTCAACGTCATATTTTCTGTACGCGCTGGCCCCTAGCTCCTCGGTAGGCATATCCAGTACGCTTCAGGTTTAGTCAGCGTTGCGCGAACTCTGGGAGTGAAGCCTCCTCACCGGAAAGGCAGCTTGAGACCATCCAATATTTCAATCTGAATCTTCTTCATGTCCTCCATCGTTTTGCTGCTATCTGTTTCTGCATCGACAGCAAACAACTCAACTTTAGAAAATTGGTGCACCCTGTAAAGACCTCTGGTATCTGCACCCCTTGCACCAGCTTCGGCTCGGAACGCCTTGCCAACACCAACAACTTTCAATGGAAGTTGCGATTCCTCATATACTTTGTTCGCAAATAGTCCAGCAAGCGGTATCTCGGCAGTACCAGACAAGACAAACTCTCTATGGTCCTTCTCAGACTCAGAGGCGAGATGGTACATCTGGTGCACATTGTCGGTTGGGTCTCGTGGCTGAAACCCACAACGCTTGGCTATGTCGAGCTTTACGACATCCGGCGTCGTCACAGGCCTATAACCATGTTTGATGGCTACGGATAATGCGTAGTTAATTAGGGCAAGCTCAAGAAGAGCCCCGTCATTGAGTAAAAAGTACCACGAAGAGCCCGTGACAGTTGATCCTGCATCCAGGTCAAGCATTTGAAAATGACGAGCAATGCGCACATGGTCTCGAGATAGCGTTGCGGGCAATGCACCCGGACCATGGGTAGACAATGTGACCGTAGCATCCTCTGAGCCAATCGGTGTTTCAGAATGAGTGTCGTTGGGAATTGGAAGGGCACAGTGCAGCAATTCTGACTCAACAATCGCCACCCGTTTTCTAAGCTCTGCTATTTCAATTTTCAAAGCTTTAGCTTGTTCGATTGCGGCATCTCTGGCAGATGGAGTTTTGCTACCGTGCACGAGGTTCGATGTAGCGTTGCGAAGCGCGAGCTTTTGGTTGAGCTCGCTAGAGATAGTTTTCAATTCACCATAGAGGCGAGCTGTCGACTGAACGGCACCGACGGGAAGAGGCGCTTTTCGGTTAAAGGCGTTATGTGACTTGTAGATGATATTTTCGGCGATGGATTTATAGTCCAAACGTGGGGGAGGTAAGGTAGTATTGATAATTGCTTTTGTCCCTGCACTGGAAACTTGCCGGCGGAAAGAGTTAATACATCCTACGATAATAGAAGCATCAGGGTGTTGGACATTTTATAGCGAATTTGAAGAGTAGATAAACTAGGTGAACAGCTTCAACAGAAAGAACCAGATTTGTGGAATGTGGAAAGAGGGTAGACTTGGAGGATATACAGGGAAGAGAGAGATAACCCATCGAGCACAGCAATTTGAGTACTCACCACGGGAGGGTTGTGAAACTCGGAGCGTGGGAGACACGAGCTTCATTTCGTGACGCGTGACAAGACGTGGAGTCACACACACCCACAAGACATGTCTACCTCGTCCAGCAGTAAAGGCAAAGCTGTTGAGGTACCTTATGAACTCCCATGGTACGTGTAGCACCTCTAATCTTAATAAGTATGCTTATGGGAGCTAGGGTGGAAAAATACCGGCCACTTGTCCTGGACGATATAGTCGGCAATGCAGAGACTATTGAGCGTCTTAAGGTGATTGCAAAAGATGGGAACTGCCCCCACATCATTATTTCTGTATGATTTTTAACATTTCTTATGATATAATATGGTATCTATCTGAGTTACGGAGTAGGGGATGCCTGGCATTGGGAAGACTACGAGCATTCATTGCCTCGCGCACCAGATGCTCGGAGATGCTTATAAAGAGGGCGTACTAGAGCTCAATGCTTCAGATGAGAGGTACATATCTGACGATATTTTTTTTTCGACCCGCTGATGTGTATACACAGAGGAATCGACGTCGTGCGGAACAAAATCAAAGTATTTGCGCAGAAAAAGGTCACTCTTCCTCCTGGACGACATAAAATTATCATACTTGATGAGGCAGACAGGTACATCCACCTTGTGACTCCAGCTCTCCCATACCTAACCCAATACCAGTATGACCGCCGGCGCACAACAAGCCCTGCGACGGACTATGGAGATATTCTCAAACACTACGCGTTTTGCACTTGCGTGCAATATGTCAAACAAAATCATTGAACCCATTCAAAGTCGCTGTGCAATCCTACGATATGCTAAATTACGGGATGCAGAGATCCTCAAACGATTACTTGAGATTTGTAAACTTGAAAAGGTGCGTAGCAAATTTCTACTGTTATCCCAGATATCAAATACTGTATCATGTTTTAGGTGGAGTATAACGAAGATGGTCTCACCGCACTCATCTTTACCTCTGAGGGCGACATGCGACAGGCGATCAACAATCTACAATCAACACACTCTGGCTTTGGCTTTGTCAATGGCGATAATGTGTTCAAGGTTTGCGACCAGCCACATCCAATCATCGTACAAGCAATGCTACGCTCGTGTCTCAAGGGCGAGATCGATCTTGCAATGGAAAAGCTTGATGAACTGTGGAGCCAAGGCTATAGTGCGGTTGATATCGTGGTGACAATGTTCAGGGTAGTAAAGATTTTCGACGAGTGGGTCATATCACTGTGCACTGTGCTATCCATGGTGTGAGCAAAGCTAACGTTACCAAAGGTTACCAGAATATACAAAACTAGAATATATCAAAGTCAGTGGCTGAGAGTTGCCTGGAATACCTTTTCACATGTTCCCACAGGAGATCGGGTGGACACACATGCGGATCCTGGAGGGAGTCGGCACCCTTGTGCAGTTAGGTGGACTGATTGCAAGACTCTGTAAATTGGTATGACATTCACTATTCCATTATCGATATCATTGAACTTTCGTTGATCAGAACATGAAACCTCACCTATTTGAGTTGTAACAATTGTTTAGTCTGTATTTATACCCCATAATTGAATTGGAGATACAAGCGTAGTCCTTTTGGTAAGATACAGTGGTATGTTAAAGTGAATGGAAAAGGAAAACACAGCATGATAGAACATTATCAGTCAAGATAAGATCTCAGTCCGCATCCTCAGTTTCGGCGTTGACTCTTAAAACCTTGACCCATTCTCGGTAATTGAAGTTGCCCTGGCGATCCGTAAATGGGCCTTTCAGCAACCTGTCGATCTGGAGACCATAGTAAAAGCATGTCGTGGGATAAGAAATTGTGGAAGAAACGCACCTCACTCTGGTCCATCCTTTCGCCGACCTCACTTAACCATCGTCGTACTTCATCGCACTTGACGACACCAGAGTCATTCTCATCAAAACACTCAAATGCCTCGATCAACTCTGCCTCCGTGTCAAACTCGAATAAATGTTCACCCATCATCGTCAAAAACATCGTAAAGTTGACGCCTCGGTCGGAGGATGCCTCATCAGATGCAGTAGATTTCCCGTTCTGGTGGGCACCAGGTCGGTCGTTGAGGAGATCGTCAAGCATTTGTTTTGACGGTGCCAAACCTGGAGACAGCGATCGCTTCAATTAAGACGCGCAAAGACCCTGTTGAACTGTATGAGTTACCAAGGCTTGAGAATATTCCCTTGAGATCCTGCTCGCTGATAAGGCCGTCCCCGTCCTGGTCAATGAGCGAGAATGCCTCCTTGAACTGTTGAATCTGTGGTGTTTGAAACAGCGAGAAAACTCCCGATGGCTCACGGCGTGCTCGGGACTTCTGAGACTTTAGCTTAGAGGGCGTCGAGTTAGGCGTCAGATGGTCTGGATAGCGCGACATTCTCAGCACACAAATTACAGGAGGTAACGGCTTTTCACGTGCGCCACACAGTCACGTGCCTCGTTCTCTAGAAGAGGCACGTGATCAGCTCAAAGCACAATATCCACCTTTTGTTCGGTGTCCACATCATCCACAATGATTTTTAAGTATATAAATGCACACTAGTAGCTTTCCTCATGTTTCAGTTTCTCACCAGTCTTTCAGTCCTTTCTGTTTTATTTTCATAGCTACAGTGACTCACAAAACTGAGTCAATGTTTGGTGCTTTTGGACTATTCATTGAATAGC
>QLPI01059128.1:0-13662 GCA_003314275.1 Chroogomphus rutilus
GCCAAGAAAGCCGCAGGTCCTCCTACCGAGCCAAATTTCACACCTCAGAGTAACAAGTCTAAGCCGTCCAAGAAGGAAATCAAAAAGGGCCTTGCGCCTCCTCCCAAGAAGTCTTACATCCCACCTTCGAAACTGAAGCCTCCGCCCGCAGAGCTAGACCCTCTCGATAGCCTTGCATCACTTCTACCATCGGAGCTTGTCGTTATCTTACGAAGGTTGGCAAAAAAGGATAGAGTTACCAAAAGCAGGGCGCTGGAGGAGCTAGAAGCTTGGATTCGCAGTGCAAAGGAAGAGCAAAATGACTCCGCTGAGGATGGAGGAACATTTCAAATACTAGTAGTTATGCTGCCTATCTGGGTTCGTTATTTCTGCCACGTCAAGTCTTGATTATTGAAATGCATATAGTTACTTCGGTATCCAGCGTTATGTGTCCACCCGTCGCGACGAGTAAGATATTTAGCTGCCACTTTACACACTCAATTCCTAGATATACCTGAAGTGCGAGCTGAGGTCTTTGACTTCCTTCGAGATAGCGGATCAGAAGCACAAGTATCACACATTTTGGGCTCCTGGTGCCTCAGCGCATGGGACACGGATCGTGGGGTGGCTTCACGTGGTCTTAAAAGCTGGAATGATGCAATCGAGGTCAGACAACAAGAAACAGAATTTGATCCTTCCTCTTCACACTTCCAAGTGTCGCGGTTTGGCTTGGATGACTCTACGCTATCACGATCCGTTCTACCATTCATTATTACCACAATGTTGGACCCTTCCTCGACATATTTAGCCTTGAATCCATCTCCTTCTGCTGGGTATACTGACTCTGCCACATCGGGTCACTTTAGAACACCTGTTCACGGTGGTTCAACATCTAGCGGAGCTCCACCTGGTTCAATCATTCGTAGAAACTTGAGTGGAGAGGAACCGAAGCCATCAACACCGAGATTAGATGAAGAACCAGAATCTGTGGAAGACAGGAATGCGCGACTACGAGTTGCTGCGATGGGCACTCTGAAGTGGGTTTTTGGTATGATTTGTTGCTGTCTCAGCATTTGCATGTACACTAAGATCATCTGTAAAGAAAAATGGATGCCGACGGCAGTACTTGTTGCACCGTTGAGTGAGCTTCTCTCATCACCTTTATTTTGGACAGTCCTGCATCATGCCGCCCGCCCACCGTTTCACTATACTTCCCATTTGCTCTCAGAAGCTACTGAAGGGGAGTTCTCTGTCCCATCGCCTGATATGACACAAGGATTTGGTTTCGGACAGACGATTGTGCGTCGGGCGGGATGGAACATCGTGAATGCCTTGTTAGGAGGTGCAGCGTCGAAGCCGAGTGATGAGAGATTGAGAGCATGGATTATTGAGACGGATCCAGACCTCAGTGACCATTCTTCTAGCGCAATGGGTCTAATATCGTCAGCCGTTCTCCGCTCGGCATTTGTGGAACCAGACTCAGTAGTAAGGTCTGCCATGTGGGAGCCATTATTGATATTCCTGACGAGTGAGTCGTAAATTAGAGTGATCTTCCATAATCCACCTCGCATTGATCATCCTAACAGGGATCAGCAATGCTTGGTTGCTGAATGCTGATTATGAAAGTTTTACCCACTTAAATGCACGACACGATGATGTTGAGAGCGACAGCGCATCTGAAACTTCAGCTGATAAAACCAATCCGACCTTGGCTAGTTCCCCGCCCCACGCAGACCTTGCCAGCTCTAGTTCGACTGCTTATGCCGAATTTCTAGCATTTCTTAGCCTTGGATGCAATGGCTCTCCAAGAAATGGGTACCCTACTCTGATTGTTATACTTTCTACGATACCTGAGAAGGCTCGTAATCACTTACCCACCTGGTTTTTACCCCATCCTGACTCTTACTAAATTCAGATCTTGGTCCCAGCCTTATTTTCGCTATCTGAGTTCTTTGATGCACTTTGGTCAGCGATCGATGGTCAGGCATTAAGTACACTGTCCTCTGAACGCGCCGGAAACAATGAAGCATTTCTAAGTGCTTGGGGGGAGTCCCTTGTTTGGACGACTAGGAAACTCATGCAAGGTACTGATGGACTCCAAGCTGCTACTACTGACAGTAGTCAACGCACTCATTTGACGGACAGCCTTCCTTCCCGTACCGAGTTGCCACAGGAGGTTTTGCGAGCGCTTCTCTACCTACAATTTGGAAAGTTACTTGGGGAACTCGGAAACGGGTTGCGAGTACAGGTAGATATAGCTAGCCAAAAGGTCTCCATGGTGTATGAGATAATCGAGAGATTCGCTCCAGGTTTGTGTCGGACGTGGAGTCATGCCCAGTCGCTAGTCTCATCCTGCATATCATTTAGATATCCTCGACGAAGCTTGGATGCACATCTCGAATTACGCAAAGACCGTAATTTTCGGTTCTGGCGGCGATCCGCGACGGGAGTATGCTCTCTCTTTCCTCATGGCTTTGCATGGAGATTTTTCATCAGACTCGTCTAAACTCGCATTGGAAAAGCTCATTTCTTCAATTGCAAAGGATGCCCTCGGCAAATGCTCAAATCAGACACAGAACACCGAAGACAATGAAGAGTTGTTGGCTAAAAACTGGAGAACGCTAGAAATGATATTAGAGCAACTCGGAAGTATCTTAAGTCATGACGAAGACCATTTCGTTCAGGTAGACTCCTCTCATCATTATGCATTTCTCACTGATTGCCTTATTTTTTTTTTAGCTCCTTGACAACTTTTTGACAACGGAGATGCCTTCACTTATTTCTCAACCGGCTCTCATCCTCTACTATCTCAAGTACAGAACTCTTCCTGCACGCCGGCTCTCCATGTGGCATCTATTTCTCTCCACACTGGGTTCAGCGAGTCTTGACCTAGACAAAAGGATTAGTATATTCGACGTCTTGCTTGCTCCCACCCATCAAGTCGACCTAGTGACCTGGGCAAGACCTTCAGGGAAGGAGCTGCAAAAACTAACGGAGCAGGTGTTAACAGAAGCATTCAATGGAAAATCTGTAGCATCAAATTTAATTATAAATCTCTTGAAGATGCCAGGTATGGACTGACTGTAGCAAACATTGCTGAGGCTTACCTCGGACCACAGACTCGTTTATTGATGCTTCCTCTGCCAAAGGTCTAATGTCGACCATAGTCACCACCATAAACTCTGAAATATCACCGCTCATACGAGCATCGCTTACATCCCTTCAAGTTCTCCGATCGTCTCTTCGCTTGCTTCTCGCTCTACTACAAAATGTTTCCTCAAACCATCATACAGTGTCTCTTTTGGTAGATATCTTACCCCAGTTATTCGTTCTGGCATTCGTGATGCCACACTGCTCTCCCAATGAGGAAGAAACTGAGGTTACAGGCCTCGCAGAGCAACTTTGGAAACATTGGAAGGACCATTCTGACAGTAAAGCACGCAAAACCGTGAATCGTGAGGCCAAGCGACTTCTGAGTGATATGTTATCCAGTACAGACGTTCGCCCTCGGTACGTGCAGCACAACCTTGCCATTTTTCATACTCAGCTTGTTTCAGACCTGTCGCAATATTAAATGCCCTCTCTAATGCTGGTATGGATATACAGCCACTGGCAGATCTCATTCCGGTGTCATCTGAGCTCGACGTCATGCTACAATCTACCTCTGCCGACCCTATTGATGCTTCCCTTGCCATCATCGAACCTCTTGCACCCACTTTTATCACCAACACCTCGGCCAGGAAATCCCTTTGGAACAGAGACTTCGATAACTCAGGTTTCTCACCTTACGCTCGAATTGTAACCGCGTTGCTGCACGTTCTCAGCTCTGACCGTTATATTGCGCGGGAAAACATGTGGACGTTACGGCATGCTTTGACTTTGGCATTGTTCGCAAGCGAGATTCTGCAAGTTCCGGGAGCGGATAGCCCTGTTTTCAGAGGTCATCAAGTGCCGGAATCTGAGTTGAAAGAAATAACACGCCTGACGCAACAGGTTGCGGCCTTTTTGCTTACTACTGCTGGAGAAGGTACATGGCACAAGGACGTCGTAGATGCGCTCCTAGAAAAGGCTCAACCTAGCAATCTCGATTCCATGGGCAACTTTGTAAAACTCGTGTTCGAACAGTCAAAGCTCCGCAATACTATACGGGAATCCCTTGTCCTTCATACTGTCCTGCAGCATGTCTTGGGCAATGCCACGAAAGAAGATGCTGACCGGTGGATTGAGTTGGCTCGCCGTGTTGAAGAGTCAGGTATGAGTTTCCTTAATGTTCATAGAGCAGTATGTCTTACTCGTAGTCAGCATTACAAACATCCCTTGCCATATCTCTCGCCGTCACTGAATTTGCTCCGGAACCCTTGAAGCTAGATCGCTACCGCAACGAACTTGCGAGCAAACTCTCCGGTATTCCCGCAGGCAAGGCCAATACCATAGGTCTCCAACTTTTACGTTGTCTATCGGCAGTAGCTCCTAACCCCGAATCAGACGTGATCTTTCTGCCTCAGCAACGAGCAGTCTATGTCGTGCAAGCTTTACAAGCTTGGATGGGCTCGGATGAGCCTCTGGATGAGAAAGTGGAATGCGAAATTACTCTCATCCTCCTTAATCTGGTGCCTATTTTGCAAAATGTACAAGGCGCACATTGGGATTTTATCATGGATCTTATTGAGAGCAACATAGAGGCAACTTTATTATTTCGCCCCATAGCCTCGAAACTGATCATGCTTCCAGAATTCGACATTCAAAGATGCGAACACTCTTGTTATGTTATCTAGAACTCTGCGCCTATTGGCAATCGTCCGAGAATTGACGTTCTCGAACGAGTACCTTAGAGAACTCTGGGGCCAGCGCTCAAAAGTGATACTTGTGTTGGTTCGGGACCTCTTGGCCGCTAAGATTGGTTAGTTATACAACTCCCGTTGTATTCGGCGTAAGTTGACAGACACCATCAGACCAGATTTCCCCTTCTGTCCCTCGAGCGATATGTCGGGAGCAAGCGCTATCCGTCGTACAGGAGTTGCCTGGATCTCTCATGGATGAGAATACATTGTCAACTGTAAGTCTCGTTCGTAAAGTTTGACAAGGTTTTCACTTATCTTAGAATCCCAGATGTGTCATATATTGACCGATCCATCCCCAGAAAACAAGAAGATCGCTTATCGAATGTTGCAGCAGGCAGCGGTCACAAGAACGGAGCACCTAATCGTCGAGGCAGCCGTTGATTCCGAAAACATGGTCACCATTGACCTGCCTCACGAGCTCATAGTTTTACTACAAAGTAGTGTAAATTTTGACCAGACAGAACCCGGCGGTCAAGATCCTCTGGCTTATCTCCTCTGTTGGATGATTACTTTCGACCTGTTCGCCGATGCTGTAAGCTCTTCTTCTGTGTTTCTACGAGGTTATAAAAATATTCTATATGTAGTCGCTGAAGGTCAAGACTGCATATGTCGATCATCTTCGAACCCTAGATCTCATCGGAGGTTACTTTCTACCTAATATCTTTGAGATCCTAGGAGTAGGCAACAGTGGAATTTCTTTCAAGTTGGACCCGTGGGTTGTGGATGAATACTGGCTACCCCGTAAGCAGTCCTCTTTTCATGCTTAAATCACATCGTTTTTCAATTATACCAACAGTTTACGACATCGATGCTCCTCCAAGCCTGCAACTACTCGCTGCACATTTATACTATCGTGGGCTTCTCACTGTACCTTCTTTGGTCAGGACATGGTGGGAAGATTTGAAGGACCGGCAACTTTCTACTGCTATAGCTACATTCACTTCCTCCTATTTTTCACCCGTACTTATCGCTTCCGAGCTCGTCCATGTCAAACCGTCATCTCGCCCAGCCGTCACTGCAGCAGATGAAGCCCTCAACGACGATACATTCAGCGTGAAGGTTGCATTGGCAATCAACGAGGTTAGTGCAGCTTTCACAATTGACGACCAACAAATGGAGATTGCAATCAAACTACCAACTGGATATCCCTTGAAAACTGTTGACGTCAGACCGATACGAAGAGTTGGTGTTCCGGAGAAAGTGTGGAGGAGGTGGCTGTTTGCTCTTCAACAAGTTGTGACCTCACATGTAGGCCTGTCATAACTTATAGTCTATCTGGATACTAATGCAGCTTCATTTCGGTAGAATGGACGTATCGTCGACGGCCTTGCACTGTTCAAGAAGACTGCCAGCCTCCACTTTGAAGGTCAGGCGGAATGTGCTATCTGCTACTCGTGAGCGTTACATTGGATCGCCTTGGACGCGCTTGACAGCATAACTCGTCAATCATAGGATATTACATGTTGTCGACAGGTCACTTCCCACTAAGCCTTGCAAGACTTGCAAAAATCGCTTCCATGCCGGTTGCTTGTACAAGGTATATATTTCCCTGATACTAGATTTCGTCAGGTGATAAAAGGCTGCCTCTGTTAGTGGTTCAATACCAGCCATTCTTCTAGTTGTCCGCTTTGTCGGTCAGATATCATGTGAATGTGAAGGCTAAGGTACCACTGTCGCCAACTGTTTATTGGTTGCTAACAGAAATGTATATATATGTGCGGTAGAAGACAACATGGGACCTTTCTCCTCAGGAATTAGCACTTGTGGGTGGTGTTAAGTACCGCTCTAAATCAATAGTAGCCTCTAACGGATCACCCAGCAAGCCATTTAATAGATTACGAGCCGTAAGGCATGCCATGTCTACTCGAGTCTCAACAGTAGCGCTTCCAATATGTGGTAGTATGACACATCTAAAACTATTGCGTCAAACCAATAAGTAAACATAGTTTTTAATGCTGCGAACCTTGGCTCCTGTAGCAGTGGATGATTTTTAGAAATAAATGGTTCACCCTCAATTACGTCGAGACCTGCGCCAAATATTTGGCCTTCCTTAAGCGCTCTCGCCAGAGCATGGCTATCCACCAATCCCCCACGCGCCGCATTCACAAGAACAGCAGAAGGCTTCATCAGCCGAAGGAAATCTGCTGACACAATATGATATGTTGCAGGCGTCTGTGGCGCAAGCACGAACAAGATGTCACTATGAGCCGCCAAAGTTGCAATGGACACACGACAGCAAGTAGAGTTGGTAAAATCAGGCATGCTTGGGTTTGGTTCTTCCAAAAGGCTAGCGGATGAAGTGTTTGAGTATAATGTGTGAGATAATCCGAAAGTGGAAAGACGGTGGGCAGTAGCTTGAGCAATGCGTCCAAATCCAAGGAAACCTGCTACCTTCGACGACTTAACTTCAGAAGGTGTAGAAAAGGACACATTGGCGGGTGTAGGAATGGTGGCCGAAGACAGCTGAGGTCCGCAAAATGCAAAAGGGTTCCACGGGTATGCTGGCCACTGGAGACTTTAAGTAAATATTAGGTCGCATTAAGGTCACGTACCTCGCCCTCCCTCACAACTTTCATTGAGAGGCCAACATTTCTTGAAGTCATGAGTGCCAACATTATGCACAGGTCTGCGACTATATGGTAAAGTGGGTTGAAAAAAATAATACTCATCAAAATTATTCAAACATGACGGACCTGCATCTGTTAGCACTTCCGGGGTATACCCGAACTTAATACCACGCTTGGCGAGGGCGGCGAGAGAGATATGCTCTTTGTATCAGGAGTCAAAGCGGGTTGGTGGGACTCGGATTCTGTGACGCACCATGACCAACGGACATTGTGGAGACGACCTTCAGGGAGGGTCCCGCTGAGTAACCTGAGTGTAAGAGCATGGGGAGGAGACCCAATACACTTGACGGACCTGCGTCAAGCAATTCCTCATCAACCTATAAAAATTTAACAAATGGAAGCTTAAAGACAGAGTTTCTTGCCTTATCGGAGAACATCACGAGCAGGCCTGCCGCACCCTGCACATTATGAAGAAGCCACGCCCGATTTGCTGGTACTGGTTCAGACCATATTTGAAGCTGCAATGCCGTTAGTAGAGCAATGACTGATGTATTGACTCACATGCAAGCTGATATCCGCACGCTCCTGCTGGAGAATGGACAGAGCTTGTTCTCCAATGTCGCGTGTGATGACAATCTTCTGAGTTTCGGTCATGGAGTAGCTAAGAAAACAGTCCCTTACGTCAGGTTTCAAATAATATGATGAGTATTTGCTCTCGGGCTGGAAACTATAGAGAGCTGGGACCAAGTATCTATGAGGGTCCGGACTGGCAGACTTGCGTTGTGCAACGTACATGCAAAGACAAAATTTCCAGATGCATACTTATGCTAATAAATCTGAACTCACACACAGAAGCGTAGTTGTCCTGACTCGCTGGCAGGCGGCGCGTGTTACTTGATCACGTGCCGCACTCAAATTTTCTTTTACGCGGCTCAGGTTGCCTTGGCTGTTGTCGCCTCCCGCCATCATCATAGGCGAAGTCCTAGGAAGTCGTGCTTCATTCTGGCCCAATATGACAAAGTACATTATAGTGTCAGGGGGTGTCATCAGTGGCATTGGAAAAGGTGTTATCGGTACGTCATTACGCGTTTTGCATCGTATTCGTGCGTCTAACGACGAATACAATCGATTGTTAAACCTGGAATACCATTATTGTGCGCCTTCCTATACGAACACGTTCATCCGCGTCAAAAATTATCTATCTCGCTCCATGATTGTTCATGGCAGCGTCGTCAACGGGCTTGCTTTTGAAGACTACAGGCTTAAAAGTCACAGCAATCAAGATTGATCCATACATGAATATTGATGCTGGCACTATGAGGCCAACGGAGCATGGTACGTACGAAAAAAGGCGATTCGATGAAAGATTGTAGAATTTGTATGAACAGGCGAAGTTTACGTCTTAAATGATGGAGGAGAAGTAGATCTTGATCTGGGGAATTATGAACGTTATCTGGACGTCACCTTATCCCGTGACAACAATGTTACAACGGGCAAGATATACCGGGAAGTCATCGAGAAAGAGGTATTTCGTTGCTGTGAAAATGGGTTTTACTCTGCTCATGTGTGTTGCACAGAGGCGAGGCGATTATCTGGGCAAGACTGTTCAGGTAAGTAACGTCCTTGGTGTCTGATACATGCTTTAATCCATGCCCACAGATTGTACCCCATCTCACCAATGCTATCCAAGATTGGATCGAACGTGTCTCCAAAATTCCTGTGGATGATTCTGGTGAAGAACCGGATGTATGCATTATAGAGGTGCGATATTCCACTGTAGAAGTCTCTTTTTTTCAACGCGCCCCCTGTAGCTCGGAGGCACTGTTGGAGACATAGAGTCTGCGCCTTTTATCGAAGCGATGCGACAGTTTCAATTTCGTATAGGTCGGGAAAATTTTGCCCTCATTCACGTCAGTCTCGTTCCGGATATTCACGGTGAACAAAAAACGAAACCTACGCAGGTGTGTAAGTTTTATGTTGTCTATATGAGCAGCCTTAACCCGGGAGATGATTAACAGGCTACTGTCAGAGATTTGCGAGGTCTCGGACTTAGCGCGGATATAGTGGGTTTATTAATGTGTACTTGCGACATATATTCATCTTCCAGACTTAGGTTGCTTGTCGGCTTGTCGCACCGCGTCCCTTGGACGCTCAGACCAAGCAAAAGATATCCATGTTTTGTCATGTCGATGCCGAACAGGCACGTTGCAAACAGATATGTCATGATGCATGCCATATGACAGGGCAATTTTACAGGTCATGGGTGTCCATGATGTTTCTTCAGTATATCATGTCCCACTATTGTTGGAATCGCAGGGCCTGGTTGGTTTTTTAACGCGCAGATTGCAGCTCGACAAGATTGACATTCCACGACAATGGCTCGATCGTGGACGCAGTCTTCATAAGAGATGGGGGGAACTTACCAATGGGTGAGATTAGTTGTGCTACCCTTTTGAAACTTGAAACTTGAACTAATCATGACGTATAGTCAGGAGCGACTGTTTGATACCGTGACGATTGTCCTTGTAGGGAAGTACACAGCTTTGAAGGACTCATATATGTCGGTTATCAAGGCGCTAGAGCATGCCGCATTTCGGTGCAATCGCAAGCTCATTCTCCAAGTATTTATTTTCGCGTGTGTTCGTGGACTTCGGTTGATAACCTTGCTTAGTGGGTCGACTCAGAAAACTTGGAGCCCGAAATGCAAGAGATAAATCCAGTTAGATTCCATGACGCTTGGCGTGCTGTGGTTGGCGCGAAGTGCGTGTTGAGCTTGCCTGCAAACACATTTACTTATCTGCATAAATCGTTTGTAGAGGTATTCTTGTACCTGGTGGCTTTGGCACTCGTGGCACAGAGGGTATGGTGCTAGCGATAAAATGGGCACGAGAGCAGCAAGTTCCATTCTTAGGCATCTGTCTTGGTTTCCAGGTTGCTGTCGTCGAATGGGCGCGCAACGTCTGCGGCTGGAAAAGTTTGTGGATCCATAAGTATGTCTTCCGTGCTGCTCTAACTGTTTACAGATGCGAATTCAACAGAATTGGCGGATGACACATCCGATCCTGTTGTTATATACATGCCAGAGGTATCACGAACACACCTGGGTGGGACTATGCGCCTCGGTTTGAGGCCAACTGTGTTCGCTTCACATGCAACACCGTGGTCACAGCTTCGAAAGCTGTACGCTGGAAGCGAAACCATTTGGGAACGTCATCGTCACCGGTATGAAGTTAATCCGGAATATGTTCAACGTTTGGAAGAAAGTGGCCTTGTATTCGTAGGGAAAGATGAATTAGGTGTGAGAATGCAGGCGTTGGAATTGAAAGGCATGTTGTATAGCGCCGAGCGATGCGACGCCTGACCAACGACCTGTTTTTCAGATCACCCATATTTTGTCGCCCTTCAAGCACATCCTGAATTCTGCACAAGGCCGCTCAACCCTTCGCCGCCTTTCCTAGGATTTGTGGCTGCGGCTTCAGACTCATCTGTCCTTGCAGACCAGATAGCCTCTCAGCTGATTACCTTCAAGCCGCCCCACCCAGCAGGGGCTATGAAATCTGATGCTGCACTAGCTGGCGGCTCACACGAGCATTTGACTGAGGGTGACCCTTCCGATCCCGCAAAAAAAGAAGACCATGGAGGTTACAAGGCAACCGCCAAGTTTCGGATGCTTCAGGAGCGCATTCTACAGCTCGAAAACAAGATTAAGGAATTGGAAGAAGATTCTGAATCAAGTGGATCGGAGCGACGCTCTAAATCCATGGTCAATGGTCGAAACTGAAACTTTGAGCTCCGTCTCTTTCATTTCAACTTCGTACATCTTACGCATTGTTTGGATACTGCCATCGTATTTTATGTATGATTTTAGAGATAAAGCTTCCACAAAAACCCATGTATTTATCGACATCACTATCCAGAGTTAAAGGAGGACCGGTATGCTCAATATAGAATAGACCTAGAGCACTGCATTTTCTAGTTCTTATATTGAAACAAAATAAACTATAGCAATGGATACACTACAAGCTCTCCGATCATTATCTCAAGCCAAATCGGCTACCACTCTGCCCGCGCGGACTACTTCCACTGTAGCCCGATCCGGTATCTGCATAGCTGCGGTCAAGTCCACGTTCAGGACGGCCGAAGTCTTGTCTTCTTTCATTGTCCTCTCGTGGCCCACGCGTCCTGCGTTCACCATCCCCCCGAGACGCCCAAGGTGTCCTACTTACGCTATCTCGTTGCGGATGCCGCTCCATCTGAGATTCCCTGTGGGATGGCTGCTCTCTGTAATTATATCTGCGAGTCCTGAATTCGTCTGGGTTCTCAGCGGGATCATCAGGGTCTAGCTCCCGGGGTGATCGAGCCCAATCGGGGACATTCTGAGTACGTCCCTTGAGGGACTGACGACCTCGGCCAATCCAATGTCCAGCAGTCTTTGGAGCAACACGGCGGTCTGCACCATACGACTGTCCAAAACGCTTCGTACGACCATCAGAGAAGCCTAGGCGTTGCAAGAAACTTTCCGACACGTATGGTGGGACTGGAAGACCACATGCTTCTGTGGTCCAGTCTTTGCATCCTTGGACGATGACACTCTTCTGCACGCGTAGCTCCGGGGATTTGGACAGATAGTACCCAAGCATAGATGCGAATGTCTCTTTAATTGCCTCTTCATCGAGGGACGGAAGAATGCTGTCCACTGCTGCAGGAATATTCTCTATAATTTGCTGCTGACCGGAGACAAACATTTTAGGTCGGTTATTACGAAGCCGTGTCATATCCGGCACTGAAGCCCTAACGTCTTTGAACGCAGCCGCGGGATCAGCGTCATACGTTGCAGCCAGGGTACTGAGCTGGGCTTTGAGCTCGTTTGAAGTAATAGGCTTAAGAGGCACACCATTGAGTTGCCAAGTTAGAAAGCCAACTTCCCATGGAAGAAGAACGAGATCTCCACGTCCACTAGTGCCTGCACGCCCCGTGCGACCGACACGGTGAATGTACTGTTCTGTTCCGCTAGGAATACCGAGTTGAATGACACGGGTAACACCAGGGTAATCGACACCACGCGCGGATACGTCTGATGTTACGAGTATCGATGCTCCTGTCTTGTCTAGTCTGAATGCATCTGATGTTGACATGCGCGACTCTTGGGTGCGTTTAGAATGGATTTCATAGACATGACTCTCCCGCAAGCTTGGAAGGGAAGTTTTAGATAGCTCCCGCAGAAGGGTGGAAAACAGTTGTGTCAACTTGGTTGTCGCGAGGAAGAGAATGATCTTAGATTTTCCTGGACTAGAGAGTTGGTCGTGAGCGATAAGTCGCAGGGTGTGCACAATCTGCTCGGCAGCAGAGGGGAGAACGGTGTGGAACTGAGGGACATGGGCGTGTACCGGAGAGTCCTGATCGGAAACTGTATTTATAAATACGTGGTTCCGGTCCAAAGTTGATCGAGCAATCTGCTGTATCTGACGCGAAACGGTAGCAGAGAATAGAAACGTCTGACGCTGTGGCGTTGGCGGCAAGAATGTTTTGATACTTTCAACATCATCACGGAACCCCATATCCAGTAGAGTGTCAGCTTCGTCGAGGATGAGCTGAATTACGGGTTAAAAAGGTCGGAAAGAAGGCAGAACACTACGCAAACCCACGATCTGTGTCTTGGCTACTCCATTCTTAACCTCTGGCTCGCTGTTAAGTAGATCCAATAAACGTCCGGGAGTCGCGACGACAATATCACGGCGGCCCTTCATCCAATCCCGCATCTGGAGACGTTTGCTTGTGCCTCCTGTGAACAGCCTAACTTCAAAGTTATCATGGTGATGAGCAAGACGGAGCGCTTCGTTGGCAATCTGAGTTGCAAGTTCCCGCGTGGGCGAGATGATAAGAGTGCCGACTTGGGTACGGGTAAAAATACGTTGAGCGCGACTTTCCAGATGTTTATCCTTGACTAGACCAGCATTTCTAACAGCTTCCTTGCCAGCCTCCTCAATGGCGTTTAATCGTGCCTCGATAGCGGGCACGAGAAACGCAAGGGTTTTACCTGTACCTGTTCTCGCTTTGACGAGGAGGTCGCGTGCCACAGGAGGCGGGTCTCCTTCAACGGGTTCGGGGTTGTAGGGTTTGATAAGGTCAGGAAGTAAAGGGAGAACCGCGGACTGTACGGATGTCATCGTAGTCATTTTGAAAGGTTTGACCGTGATGGCTTTTAAGGTGTCATGATGGATGATGCCTCTGAGTTCATTGAAGGGTAATTTGAGGTCGTCCTTCTCTCCCCTTAT